>BHFT01009048.1:0-27665 GCA_004320025.1 Laticauda laticaudata
AGCTACTGAGTTTGAGACACACTTCCTTAATTCAATTCAATGGGCCATCCAACATGACTTCGGTTCTGCTCACACCTGCAATATTGCATTCTAGCCACTGCTCCACTGGGGCCCATCACTCCCACAAATAAATTTAAAAAGGAGACAGTATGCAAAACCAAATACAGTTTAGCTCCAACTTAAAACATTATATAGCAGTATTTAAAAGATAAACATTTATGGTTAAAAATGCTGTTGAAATAATTAGTGTTCTGTCAGTTTGAACACATCTGTGAAAAACAAAGGCTTAATGAAGACTGTAACAGATGAAGTGCAGGTAGTCATTGATTTCCCACTACAATTGAGACTGGAGTTTTAGTTACTAATTGATGTGGTCATTAAGTGAGTCATTAAGTGACCAGACCTGATTTTACTACCTTTTTTACTGCTATTTTTAAGTGAATCATGCAGCCGTTAAGTGAATTCAGTTTCTCCAATTGACTTTCTCAGAAACTGACTGGGAAGGTTACAAATCACAATCCTGTGACTGCGGGATGCTGAAATTGTGTCTTGTCATGACATGACCGCAGGATTGATGCAACAGTCATAGGCTACTTTTTCCCAGGCTGTCGTAACTTTGAACCATCTTAAATGAACAATCGTAAATCAAGGACAACCTGTAAGTCCCTACATGTTTAGAAAAATATGAAAGATGGGACCTAATATTTATATGTCTTCAAGTACTGAAATGTTACTTTGACAATGATCTTGACGATTGTGAAGCCTCAAGGTATGACCATTGGTGAGAATTCTGGGTATTAAAGTCCATTTAACGTTTGGAAGGCATCCAGGTTGGGAAGCTGCTTTCCCAAGCTTATTGCCATTTAATTTGTCAGGACATCCATATATTCTGATACACCAAAGTTCACTATGGAAACTCTAGACTCTCCCTATAGTTTACTAAATGTATGTTGGCTCTCTTCTGAATCTGCACTGTTAAGTGACCTTCACAGTTAAGTGACCTGCACTTAACAGTATTTTTATATTTTAACTAGCAGCAGTAAGATATACTAATGTTCGTTTACTCTTTTCCTCCTAGCTGCTTTTATTTCCTTTGTGCTTTTGCTAAATTATTTAGGAGAAGAGTGTAAATTGAAGCTATTTATCTTGAAATATGCCATTGCAGCAGACTGTTTATACAAGTGTAAGAAATTATAACATAGAAATATTTGGTCTGGTCTGAAAGAAAAAAGGAATTTTTAAAACAAATTTGAACATGCAGAATTTTTGATATGATACTGAAAATGCATGTGTTTAGCAAAAATGGACTTGTGACTTGCCTTAGCAGTATGGAAACTTTTTTTTTTTTAAGGAAAATGTATGTGGCTTTTTCTGCACTGTACACAAAATTAGCTTTCTTAAATTTGCTTCAGCTCTGAATAAACTATAGAATATTCCATGCATATGGAAGAATTTATTGGGGAACCTGTGGGCTTTTTGAACGCGTATAAAGAGTCAATTCTTGCTGGCTAATCCCAGGTTGTAAATATTTGTCTGTCAGTTGGTGGGCGAGTGAGTCTGGAGTTAAGTTACACACGGCAGAAGATTGGAGAAGAGGCCATGTTTAATCCTCAATTGATGATTCAAACACCACAAGAAGAGACTGCTAATGTACTAACAACAGAAGCACTCAGACAGCACCTTGATTCTACACTACAAGCCAGCAAGATACATGTATATATGTACAACAGGTAAGATGGAAAGAAAAAAGCTCTTTTCTTGCTTCAAATCTCAGAGCAGTTGTGGGAATAATGTGCTCCAACCTGATCATTTTCTGCAGTAACATACTTATCAGAATTCATTCAGAAGAAATTCAGAAGCTCCCTAGAAGTTTATTTTATTGTAGGAACAAAGCTTCCTTGAACATTTGCTTTTCAACATTTGCAAAGTTATTAGTTTTCCTAGAGGGCTACTTTGGATGAAGCCAGATGAGTAAGACATTGTTAAGTGACTTTTGTCCCACTTTATGACCTTTCTTGCTACAGCTGTTAAGTGAATTACTGCAGTTGTTAAGTTAGTAATACGTCCATTAAGTGGATCTGGCCTTCTCATTGACTTTGCTTGCGAAAACATCACAAAAGGTGATTGTGTGACCCTGGGACGCTGCAGTCATCATAAATATGAGTCAATTGCCAAGTGTCTGAATTTTGATCACATGACCACGGGGATGCTACAACATTTGGAAGTGTGAAAAACAGTCATGTTACTTTTTTCAATGCTGTTGTAACTTTGGGCAGTCACTAAACAAACTGTTGTAAGTCAAAGACTATGTGTACTGTTTGCCTGTTTCAGCCTTAATTTTTCAGTTCAGGGGCAATTAAAAAATGTCACCATGGCAGCTTTCAGATGTTTCAGCTACCATCTTGATTTTGTTGAGCCCAACTGCCTCTGACCCTGTTTCTTTTGGCAAGTGGGAGTTGGGGGAAATCTTGATTTAGCCACATCTCTAGATGTTCATCATAGTTTACAATGTCTGAAACCATTGTGCTTCAGCTATTAAATTAAAAAAATAATCTTTTCTTTTTGACATAAAACATATTCAAAGTATAACTTCAGACTGTGTTGGGTTGCTGACATATCTAGTATAAACAGGTCCCTGTTGTGAGAGTCAGTAATATTAAACAATGGTTTAATCTAGTATTAAAGCACAAATTTCAACTTATTTTGAAGGAATCGTACAGTGAGTTTGTTTTGCAAAGTTCAGAACTGTTTTTGATCCAATGTAGATAAACGCTCAGCATAAATTTTCTCTGACATACTGGAAGGATTCAACGCAGCAGGGATTCCTTTGCATTCACCAAGTGGTAAAGAGAATGGGCATTTTCTCTAAGGTATCCTTCTGCAGCCTAATACCCTCCAGATGTGCCAGAGTTCTATGCTCTTTAGCAGATATGAGGCGTAGCTCACATCTGGAGCATACCAGTTTGGGAAAGGCTGACCAATATTGCAAATTTAATTTCCATTAATCTTGCCTGGTGGTTTCTGAATTGCATGATTACAAATATGAATTGCATGATTACAATCATGAAGTATCCTCCAAACTAGAGGCTAAAAGGCCACCTAAACCTAACTATTATTGCTGTCATAAGGAGTTTATATCCACACAGGTGAACTAATTTAATTCAAATGACAGCATGTCCTAAAAGAAGCAAAAAAGAAACTTTGAAAATACAACTTACAACCATTTGTTAATGTAATTTTGCTATTCATTTTTGCAGACAATGGAAATTGGAACACTTGTGTCACAAATCAGGAGAACCCATCACAGAAACAGGTTACATGGACAAGGTAAAGACAATGTATTATATTATATTGTATTCTGCCTTTATTATTTTTACAAATAACTCAAGACAGTGAACATATCCAACACAACTTCCTCCTTATATTTTATACACAATAATCCTGTGAGGTGAGTTGGGCTGAGAAAGAATGATCAAGTCACCCAGCTGCCTTTCATGACGAAGACAGGATTTGAACTCACAGTCTCCTGCTTTCTAGCCGGGTGCCTGAAGCACAAGACCACATTGGCCCTCATACATTTTTATGTATATTTCTGTAGACTTATAACAATATTCGGAGGGGTTCTCTTCTGTCTCTTTTACAGATTATAGAACACCTTTATCCTTGTTTAATTATCACACCACTGGACTGCTTCTGGGAGGGTGCAAAGTTACAGTCTGGGACTGCATATCTACCGTGAGTAATATCTACCGTGCAGGGGTGGGATTCAAATTTTTTAACAACCTGTTCTGTGGGCATGGCTTAGGTGGTGGGCGTGGCTTGGTTGTCATGTGATTGGGTGGACATGGCTTGGTGGTCATGTTATTGGCTGGATGTGGCCAATTTGATATCACTCACATCGAGGCACGCATCTCCTCGCCTGGCCTCTCATGACTGTGGGGATGCTACAATAGTCATAAGTGTGAAAAATAGTCATAAGTCACTTTTTTCAGTGCCATTGTAACTTTGAATGGTCACTGCATACAAGCAAAGTATCAGCAAAGATGGGGAAAAAAATTCCAGAGAAGTTCCTGAGACAGGAAGTCTAGTCCTGCCAAGAATGTAATAAGGGTTAATGGAGAGNCCAGTAATTTCTTCTAACAACCGGTTCTCCAAACTGCTTAGAATGTTAACAACCGATTCTAGCAAATAGGTGCAAACTGGTAGAATCCCACCCCTACTACCATGCATATCTACTGTGTATTGATTTCTAGCTTTTTTTTACCAGTTTGATGGGGCATCACTTAGCTAGAGTTTATTCTGATGTTGGACTGAACACAAAATGAGGCCTTTCAGACAAATATGCATTCAGATATCTATTTAGTGTGCATTTCTCTTTAAAAGAGATGTTTAATTACAAAATTAACATCCCATCAAATTATTTTATCTGTTTGGAATGCAAATACACAGGAGAATTGACTTCTGAACCAGCACGCTTGTAAGTATAGGTGCAGCAATTTCCTGTCGGATGATATGATGGCTTTTTATTTTTAGCTTCCCTTCAAAGTGTATCATCACACAGATGTTGCTTCTTCGCAGGTGCCCCATATATGATTTTATTTGTAGGAATAACCTGATGGTTTCATTGGGATCAATATGAACAACAGATGCGAGACAAACTAAGTTACTTCAGTTTTATTCTCAGTAAATTCTATCACTGTTGGTGATTTAATTTGGATTGAGGTAGGGGCATGAAATTGGGTAAAAAAAAAATCAAGATGGCATCCACAATCATATGATTAAAGTTGTATCACATTTTTCATGCAGGTTACAATAGATATAAAAGGACAGGGACATTGATCACACTGCTGCAGCAACCAGCTTGATTTTTTGACACTTTTTCCTACTCTTTGGTCCTTGGCTATCCTGGGTTTCAGTCCTGTATCTGAACTAGATTGTAATTAGAGTTGATACTGACATGATCATCTCAGTATCAACTTTCATTAAGAGTAAAACAAACAATTTAAGCAATGTGTTTTAAAGAGTTTTGATGACTTTTAGTGAACTCAGTCATGGGAGTGTACATAGATCTGAGATATTACAATGACAGGTTCTGAGTTTTTCGTGAGCTGAAGTGTATATGATAGGGATGTCAAAATTTGGTATATGATCTGCTTATGTTTTTCACATACAATAGTTTCAAAAAACATTAACTAAATAAAGAACAAAAATAAAAGGTTTGGCTTGTTACAAGAGAACTCCCAAATCAGTCACTGTGTTTTCTGGCAACTTCCATCATATTTTAGAATGCTTCTATTAATGACAGAAGACACATTTGCTACAATTGGATCCTTCTGTGATGAAAACGATCTATAGCAGGGGTGTCAAACTGGATTGATTTGGTGGTCGGATCAGCATTGTAGTTCTCCGCGGGCCGACCAGGAGGGAGGTTGGGTGGGTGAGATGGACACCTCCTGCAGCACCCTGCTTGCCAAAAGGGGGCACGGGAAGGCGCTTAGGGGCCCCTGCCCCCATTTTCAGCCTTGATGGCCTCCTGCAGCACCCTGCCAGACAAAACGGGGCACGGGGGTCTACGTGTGGCCTGCCAATGCCCTGTTTTGGCTTCCAGAGGCACCGCAGGCTAGTCCTTCACTATTTTCAGACTGGCCCCATGGGCCAGGTTTAAGCATCCCGCACGCCGGATCCTGCCCATGGGCCTTGAGTTTGACAATCCTGAATGCCAAGATCCTGCAGAGGCCATGATTACGTTTAAATATATCATAAATTTATTGTGACATAGTAGTGATACATGCAATTCATAGCTGAATTCCAAGAATTGGAAGAAATCTGTGAGTTGAAGTCCACCGGTCTCAAAGTTGTCAAGGTTGGAAACCCCTGCTTTAAGCTGTGGGGGAATCTGTAATGATTGCTGTGACCTTTTCAAGGGATTGGATGGAATTATTGACTTTTTAAAAAAAATTCTGGCTTCAATACTTTTATTTAAGAGAAATTGGAATATCAATCTTCTCAGAACATTTTTATTTTATCACTTAAAACTAGAACAGAAATCCTATTGGTTAGTAATTGTTTTGTCACCAAATTTGGGGCAGAATCTCAGGTCCACAAAAAGAACCAGTTTGACTATTTAATTTTTTTAATGTTTGTACTGTACTGTCAACATGCTTATGAGAAAAAGGGCAAGGGTCCCCAATAACTTCAGAGTTTTTTCATTTCCCAAAGGCAACATTCTTACTGTTATATAATGGTATTTGTGATTGTATTGGAGGAAATAAAATGTACAATGAAAAATATGATGGCTGCAGGTAGGCTACCAATAGGTTTAAAATAAAAATATGGAAGTTGCTTCTTTCAATTAATACTGTAAAAGAGAACTTGAGCAGAAGCTATGCTTTCTTTATCAGGCCTTATAGTGGCATGAAATCTCTCTTTTGGATATTGTTACTTTAAACATGTTCTATATTTTAAAATGTTTAAATTCATTTAGGTTAATTGCATAGCTTATTTATATGGTATAGCCTTTGTCCTGATTTGTCTGCCTTTGTAAAGGCAACATGCAATGGCTATCACTTAACTTTCAGTGTGGACTTTTTAAAATGGGACAATGAAGGAGCTTGTGTTTTCTGGTTGGGAGAGTCTGAATAATATCTTAAGCCTGGTTAAGCAGATACAGTAGTCTGAACCAGAAAAAAGTCAGGCAAAAGCCTTTATGGTCTGGCAACATCACAAAATCAAAAGTGGAAATGAAAAAAAAATAGCAGCAGAGGCAGTTTTTTTTTTTAAAAAAAGGTTACCATGTCTGAAAGTTCTTTTAATGTTTTATGTGTTTTTGATTAATGTATGGCAAATATTTTAAAGAAAGACAACTCTTAATATCATATGAACTTCTCTCTGATACGTGAATATTTCCTTTATTTGTGACTGCTGAATTCCTTTTTTTTTCTGAGTTATTTAGTTAATAAATTATTCGTCTAAAATTTAACTATACTTAAAATACTAGTTCAAGTACTCATGTTCTTGCTCATTTGATTATCAGTTCAGTAAATGATAAATAGGGGTGAAATATAATAGTTGAGTTAAGAATAAAGACTTTTAACTACAACATCTAAAATCCCCTGAACCACTGATTCAAGAAGTTCTGTTTACTAGCATTTACTTAGGCATGGATGTGATCCTCATGTGAAGAAGAATTTTTGTGGGTGAAAAACAGCTTTAAGATAAAAATTTTAAGCAACTTTTTCCAAAAGACAAATCTTGTGGCAATGTTTTAAATGCCCATTTCAGTAAACTTCATTTCAAAAAAATATGAATGTGAGTAGGAGTAAGGGAAGTAATCAATAAATATTTACAAAGGTCTGGCAACTCTTGGTAACCTTTTCATTTTTCTCTTCATGGGACAGAGGAAAACCCCATTTGCAGTGGACCAACTTTGACCCTTTAGAATTCTTAGAAGAGCTGAAGAAGATAAATTCCCAAGTAGATACCTGGGAGGAAATGCTGAATAAAGCCGAAGTTGGCCATGGTTATATGGATCGACCTTGCCTAAACCCTGATGATCCTGATTGTCCTATAACTGCCCCCAACAAAAATTCAACTAAAGTAAGTGAATCCTTTTTTTTAGCCAAATGAGAAAAAATGTAATGAAAAAGCAGATTCTAATACCATATTCTAAAATCATTGTCAACAATATGATGTAGTTTCAGGATAGCAAGATGTAAGATACAGCCTTAAATTCAGAGTTGGTAAAATGATGGTTGGCCACACGGACTTGAATTGTTCTAACAGAAGAAAATAAGGCAATGATAAGGAAAGCATGACCATTTGTATGGCTTACTTAGCAGGAGCTCCAGACCAAGATACCTACTTATTCCTAATTTAACAAACAAGCTTCAAGGACTTAAAAACAACCAATAGCTTTGAAATGAATTTCAATATAGTATTATATTTTAAATATTATACTACAGAGAAAGCAATATTGGAATATTAATGTAGTTAGATTTGCAAAGCCATGAAACACTCATCAATGTTAAATGATAGATATGACTGAACAAATTGCTACCAATCAGGTTCTATATACCAATGCTATAGTATCAAAGTATGGGAAATTTTGTAGTTAACTTTATCATTTTCCAAAAGAACATCTTTTTTTAATTTCAGGACACAAATACTAATATCTGAAATTGGTATTTTAGCATTTTATCCGAGGTCATCTGGAGAACTTTATTCTAGCTTTTAAAATTCCTCCAAACATTGAGATTGAGAGAGGCTAAAGTATTTAGGGGTGTTTCTTTAGGATACCAAGTAATGTTTATTTTTAAATTTGTTTTCTAAAATTGTTTTTGAGATGAGTCTATTATTGTTGCTGTTAGCCACCCAGAATTATGGTATATAAGACAAATAGCCTATGTTTTCTTAATAAAACAAATATTTATCTAGATTTATCTAAACCATCTAGATTTCTATTATGAGAAATTAGACACTCAAATTGAAGTACAGGTCTTTTTTGTTCATTGAAATATTTAATGGACTATGCTTTACTTATTTTTAAAGATTACTTATCTTTGTGCAAACTTTATAGTCAAAGCAAAATAAAAAAATTCAAAATGTTCATAGTTTGGAGCTCCTTTAGTGGTAGAGAGGAAGTAGACAGGGACTTCTCTAAAGATTTTATTATGTTGGTGGAGTGAAGTTTCCTTTTTTCTCTCTTAATTCTCTGCATTTATTAATGTTGTTGCTGTTGTTGCTTAATAAGTTTTCCAGGGACAACTCAGGGCAGCTGAAGTTTATTTGCTGCCCAACTTAGAAAAATAAATGGCTTCTTTTCATACAGCCTGCAGTTACCCCAAATAATCATGTTATTTTACCACATGAATCAGACAATCCCTCAAATGCTGCATCCTTAGCAATAAAAGTACAAGAGCAGAGTAAATCAGCCTTTGCTAGCTTTTCATGACAACCAAAATCTGTTCCCTAAGGCAGCTATTTCTTTCTACTTAAGAGGTGAAACATCCCAGAAAAAGATAAAAATGTACAGCTACCAACCTGAGAGAAAAACCAAAGCTATATCTACCAGAATCAATCCTGGTAGCATGAAAATACTAAATAAAATACTTATTCTGCTCCCACCCATATTCAGCGTTTACAACCAGAGCTGAATTTGCAGGATTTATGCATATTAAAACACTTACCTTCAGGGGTAGCCAAAGTGGTATCAGTGATTCTCCAAAAATGTGAACTTTCCTGTCTTTGATTCTGCAACACCGTTTTTTTTCTTTTTTCTTTCTTTTTTAAAAAATATTTTCAGCCTGTTGATGTCGCCCTTGCTTTAAGCGGTGGATGCTATGGGCTGTCAAAAAAATACATGCATTGGCAAGAAGAACTGATTATTGGTGGCACTGTTAAAAATGGTACTGGGAAACTTGTCAGGTAAGCACTCCTAATCCAGTAATTCTTGCCTGAGACATCCTGGTTTGGGTCTGCACATTCTCTAGGCTGCTCTATGGTTTGGATGTTCTTGACTCTTGTGTCAACCTAGCCATTTGTCTCCCTACATCATGGCTTATAACTTAGTGCTATATTTGAACCTAGTCAACTGTTCTTAGTCAACAGATCTTGCTTTGAACAAACCATGGCTTAAAGTGAAGTGTAAATCCAGCTGTTGTTTTCTTTTGAGTGAAAACTTTACTGTTGGTAATGTGAGACTTTTTTTTCTTCCATTCAATCATATCCAGTTCTTGGAGACTGCCTGGACAAGTCCCTGAAGTTTTATTAGCAAGGTTTTTAAGACATAGTTTGCCACTGTCTCTTTCCTATGAGAGAAATTGACTTGCCAAAGGTCACTCAGCTGGCTTTGTGCCTTAGGCAGGATTAGAACTCACAGTCTCCTAGTTTTTAGCCTGACATCTTAGTTAGATAAGACAACTTTTATTGTCATTTTTCAGCATACATAATGGCACACATTAAAATGAAATTCCAATGCCCACTCTTGAAAGGTAAAAAAGATAAAGAACACTTTGACCTACCATGAATTAGATAAGATTTGGCATGAAGAGGAAAGGAAATTGATTTGTAAAATATATAAATATCTTTTGGATTACAAATTAAAAGAAGAAATAGTCAAGGAATGTATGATAATTTGGGCAAAAAATGTGGGCCATAGTATTGAATTAGACAAGTGGGAACACATTTGGGAAATAAATTGCAAAGTAACTATGTCAGCCTCGTACAAAGAGAATCTCTATTTGGTGTATTGTTGGCACTTGCCACCTGCGAGACTGGCTAAGATGTTTCCGAACCTCCCCCCAAATTGTTGGAAGTGTAACTGCATCCAGGGAACATACTTTCATCTCTGGTGGACATGTCCATATATGCCCAGAAGTTTTGGAGAAATATTAAAAATTGGATTCTAAATATAACTTAACAAGGTATAAAACTTGAACCTGAAACCTTTTTGCTGGGTATGATAGATTCAAAAATAGAAAAAAATTTACATCAATATTTAATTTTGCACATTATAACGGCAGCCAGAATAATCTATGCACAAAATTGGAACCTGTCTATTGTCCCTTCAGAGGAGATGGTCATTAAAAAAATTCACGAGCTTGCAGAGATGGATAGCCTAACCAAATTACTAAAAAACAACAGATAGTGAATACTATAAAGTTTGGAATTGTTGGTATGAATGGTTAAAGAAAAAGCAACATTTGACAACTGAATAAGTTATGAAACTATGAAGGACATGCGTTTAATCAAAAGGATTCTGTGAAATTAAAACATTAAAAGAACGAGGGAGGTATTATAACAAGGTAGATCACGTCAATGTTATGGGGTAAAAGAAAAAAAGAAAAGTGTAATTAATGCTCAAAAGCTGCTGCAAAATGTAAATGTACATATATTTGTATATATGTTTATTTTTTTAAATGATTTAAATATATGAAACGTAAATAAACTTTATTTTAAAAAAATAAAATAGATTTTTTAAAAAATGAAATTCCAATGCTTGCTCTCAAAAGGAAAAAATGCCACCCATCAAGCAATATCACCATCCCAAGGATAACAATAATTATCCTTGACTCTGAAAGAGAGTTTTACTATTTATGACACTTATAAAATGCATTTTTGTTTATGAGATAGTGGGCATAATGTTCAGTAACAATATTAAAACTGAAGTCCTTCGAAGCACATATAATCCAAAGAAAAAAAGAACATGTAGCATATGATTTAAATCAGAGAGCAACAGCTTTAAGCAAAGTATATCTCCATTTGAGTCCTAGTAGTTTTACTCTTTTTCCAGTTGTACATTAAGAGGCCAGGATACCTATGTAAGCCTAGGGGTTATCTTCTGGTAACTAATGATTATTTGATCCATTGGAGATTTTGGTGTCTGGAATAGGATGGAGATGACTTTGTTACTTCTCCCACATGTCCCATCACATGCCGTCACAAAGGATCGCCCATACCCCCCTTCTGGGCTGAAGATGAGAATCCTTTTCACTGATAAAAACTGTTGGATTTTATAGCATTAGGAAGCATCTCATCTGATGCAATTGTGTTAATTTGTGTATTTTTTATGCTTCTTGAAAATTTTTTTTAAGACTTTCATTTTCTTCATATTGTTGGCCATCCAAACCATTTCTTTGATGGGTCTGATTGTTGGTTCTGCTAGTTTGTGAATGGCTCCTTATTTAATTTATACAGAGAGATTGGACATAAGAATACTGAATCAGATTAGCTCTTTAATAGAGAAACTGGGCAATAGCTCATAGACTTTCTATATTCCATAGACTTTCTGTATGTCTCTGCATTGGTTTTATGTCTTCCTGATAGGATCAGCTTTTTTTATCAAGATACAAGAAGATAAAGAGGTTTTATAACCGGCATGTCTGACCTTGACAACTTTAAGACGTGCGGACTTCAACTCCCAGAAACTGGAGAATTCTGGGAATTGAAGTCCACAAATCTTAAAGTTGTCAAGCTTGGAAAGATTTCCCCCCTCCATTTTAAACAACACCATAAATGGTTCTTAGTTAAATAGAATGTGTCGAGCAATTATAAAAAATACATATTGAAAAAATGGCTTTCTGCTCAGTTCAACCATTAATCACTCTGGCTTTCTGCTGCCCATAAGAGCGGCCCTCCATTAAAATCCAGCAAAGATCATTCCCATCCTGTAAGCAAAGATTATACATTTGGTGACACCATGCAGTGAAACCAGCTTTTTTGGGGAGGGGGAAGGTTTTTTGGTTGTCCCTTTCACCTTCTAAGTCCCCAATGCTTTCTTGCAGTGCTCAGGCTTTACAGACCATGTTTCAGCTAATGACTCCAAAGCAAATGTATGAGCACTTCAAGGGTTATGACTACGTTTCGCACATCAACTGGAATGAGGACAAAGCAGCTGCAATCCTGGAAGCATGGCAGAGGATGTATGTTGAGGTAAAATGCACGTTTAATTGGAGAACAGTTTCTTTCCAGCTTTCATTGTAAACCCTACTAGGTCTTGTCGCTGCAGTCCCTCAGGGATGTCCCTTGAGGTAGTAGATCTTGTTAGGATTGATATACTCTTCCATTAGTCAGTCTTCTCCCCAAGCTAGAACTGGAGATACTACTGTGTGTTAGAATTCCACCCCTGTCATGACCAGCCAGTATGCTGGCTAGAAAAGAGGCAAGTGGAAATCCAACATTTCTAGTTCTTAAAGTTCTTAAGACTAAGAACTTTTTTTAAAAAAGAAGAAAAAATATATTAAATAATCTGCCACCCACAGCAGGATTTGAATAAAATGTTACAGGTTCTTCTGATGGTAAAATAAAAGAGAAATGTGTTTTTGTTAGAATTCATTGCTTTTAAAAATCATTGCCTTGAGCTGCCGATCGGACTCTGGGCTGCCAAAGCTTAAGGAGAAAAAGTGAGCATTTGGTTAGGATGATTCATTCTTTCTTTTTTTCCTTTTTCCCCTCAGCAAAGGTGTCTGGAAAACATTAGCCCGCCACAGAATCTGTTCACAGCTGCAGTCCCCTTGGTGAGGTCATGTGACATTATCTGGCCTTTGTTTCCCAGGCATTGACCTTTGCTGAGCTGCTTGTGACCTCTTTGAAGTGTCCAGCCAATGAAAAAAGAGAGGGCTACTCTTAAGAATTTGTTGTTTTTAGATTGGGTATAACAACAAATCAATTTTGGCTTCTGGATGGAATGCAGAAAAAGGTGCAGAAGGGGCCGACTGAGCTATGAGCCTTCTTCAGTTTCACTATTTTAAATAAATGGTCATTTTCCTCTCTTTCAAGGTGTTGCCTTCTTATTTGATCTGTAGCAGCCTGCTGTGGCTCCGCATTGAGTATGGCAATTATGTTAACAAAGAGTGAAGGATGCAACTGTACTGTTTGTAGATGAGAGTGCTTGTGTGTGAGTGAGATGGGAGAGCAACAGATAAAGTGAGGGTGATAACTAAAAAGTTAGTGCTCAGTAGAAATCTGTTCCAGAAAGACAGGTAGTCCTCGAGTTACAACAACAACTGAGCCCAAAATTTATATTGCTAAGTGAAACATTTGTTAAGTGAGTTTGCCCCGTTTCACGATTTTTCTTGCCATGGTTGTTAAGTGAATCACTGCAGTTGATAAGTTAGTAACCCGGTTGTTAAGTGAATCTGGATTCCCCTTTGGCTTTGCTTGCCAGAAGATTGCGAAAGCTGATCACATGAGCACAGTACATTGCAACCGTTATAAATATGAACCAGTTGCCAAGCATCTGAATTTTGATCTTGGAACCTTGGCGATGCTGCAACGGTTGTGTGAAAAATGGTCATAAGTCATTTTTTTTCAATGCTGTTGTAACTTTGAACGGTCACTAAATGAATTGTTGTAAGTCAAGGACTAGCTGTATATCATGGTGATTTCCTTTCTGTAATTACAACCCCTGTCTTCTTTTCATAGGTTGCTCATCAAAGTCTTGCAAAAAACTCTACTCAGAAGGTGCTTTCATTTACGACAACAACTCTGGAGGACATCCTAAAGTCATTTTCTGATGTCAGCGTCATCCGAGTTGCTAGCGGCTATCTATTAATGGTAAATTAGATTTAATATTCATTTTATTCTTCCTCAGTTTTCTTCAAGATTGTGCCATCCAGATCTGGAAAGGAGACCAGGCTGGAGAAATCTGTAATTCATGATGTATCACTATATGAGTCTTTTATGCTAAGCTGTCATACAATTCATCCTTACAATGTTTTTAACAGCCTTAAAATCTGCATTTTTATGCCACTTGCTCACTTATGTCTCCGATCCTTGGAAGATCTGTGGCTCATTAGCGTGAGCACAAAGTTGGCTTGGGATGGGGCCACGGGGTTGTTCTCCTTAAATGGTTACAGAGCTGAAGAGATGTCTGTTTGAGATGTGTGGAGGTGGGATTCAGACCTAATGACAGGATCAGACAAGCAAAGCCATTGCTCTATCTCACTGCTGAGCGGTGCCTTCCAATATCTGTGTTTCATTAAAATTATATTTTGTTGTTGAAAATTTTGGTCAGGAAAAGGAAACATAAAACTGGCTTTCTCTGATGTCAGGCCTCATTTGGGGGGATAAAAATGTTCTTTTGTTCTGCTTACAGCTTGCCTACGCCTGCTTAACCATGTTGAGGTGGGACTGTGCTAAATCCCAGGGTGCTGTGGGTCTGGCAGGAGTCTTGTTGGTTGCTCTCTCAGTAGCTGCTGGATTGGGACTGTGTTCCTTGATTGGGATTTCCTTTAACGCTGCCACAACTCAGGTATTAAACAAACCATTTGCAAGATGATGCATTGGGGTGTCTCCTATTGAGGGGCTGGGGAAGCAGGATGGACTTTAAGAGTCCAACTCTCAGAAGTTTGAATTAATATGTTTACCTAAAACCAGTCATAGCTGTGATTATTTAAGCCCCGAAGACTTCTAAATAAGGCATATGGTTCTATGGGATATATATTTACATTTCACACACACAAGAGAATTGCAGGTTTTGGCATGGCATGTCAGAGGAAACCAGGGACAAAAAGGGCTTTATAATTTGCAGTGAAATTTTTGAAAGGAACTCGGTTGTGAACTGCAGAGTAAAGAGGGAAAGGCTGAATATTCGAGACCTGTGCTGAAATTTTCAGTGACCCAGGAAATTCAAATTGTCCTTGAATAAGCCCTGTTTCCAAGGGCAGGGTGTGCAAACATGTGCTGTGAAAATGCATACCGTGACACAATCGGCTAAAATCTTCTCTCCAGGAAATTATTATAATGTGTGGGTAATCAACAGTTAGAATTCATAGTCTAAGACTTGGAAGCTTAAATAATTAAAGTCGCTAACCAAGCGACCCTACAAATTATTGAGATAATGTCTAAGAATGTACATAGCCATTAAGCTCGGTGGGTATTTGGGACTGATTGAATAGTTTCCAGATATTGAGAAGTGCTTTAGATATCACTCTCAGGGCTCCAATCACAATTGGTATAACAAAGGATTTCTTTTTCCATAAAATTCAACTGCAATCTGCAAGTCCTGGTATTTTGAATTTTTTTCCAATTGTTTTTCCTCAAGCCTAGCATTATTGTGGAATAGCTACATTATTGAACCCTGCTTTTCTTCTTTTCAATAACTCTTATACATGAGGCATATTATGCAACAAGATGCATGTCTGTTTGGATCTTAAACTTCAATAATATCTCCTGTAATCCATTGGCCTTCAATTTCCAAAACCTACTTTCAAATGTCGAAGGTCCAGTGATTGTGTATACATACCATGACGTGTATTCTCCAACATACGGCCCCCCGCCTCCCCCAATAGGAAAGTCCCCAGCATGTTTTTATAGGCACGATAATGAAATTAAGCCCCTCACCCCCAAATTAATAGCCTATATTAAAACATGCGAAATGGGGGGCTTTGCCGTATAGGCAAGTACTTTGTTGCACAACCGGATATGGTGCTGCCCGCGTTGACCCCCGATACAAAGTGCCCCCCAAACTGCTGAAGGTCCAACATCCAAGCTGTCCGCCGCCGCTCACCCGCCCGAAGATCAAGGGGGAGGGGGAATTAAGTCACCCCGACAAAGACAACCTAGCCATTTTTCAAGGCATCAAAAAAAAAAAAAAAAAAAAAAAAAAGACCCGGCCCTATCACATGAGAAACATGGTACATTCAAATCCAAACCTCTGGCAAAGTTTCCAGGAATAATTCTGGCAACTCGGTCATCAGGCTGCTTATAGTCAGTTTGTGAATTTTTGCTACAGCCACTGATCAAATGGTCAGTTGTTTCATCCTTTTAACTGCAAAGGATACATTTGCTGTTATTTGGTACGTGTGGTATTTGCCTTTATACAATTCGATGGCAAAGCTTGTTATTGAGCTGCTAAAATAAAGCTTTCAGTTTCTGACAGCAACAAAACTAAAGTGAGGAAAAAAAGAGATACTGCAATACATATCCTTCAATATTAGTCGCTCAAAGCAAGTGGCTCATTTAACTGGATTGTAAAAATAGCTTTTTGTTCTCATGAACCCACACAAAAACCTGTTACTTTCTACTGGGCATAACAATATAATGGAGATCAGTATCTGAAGAGAAACACTCAATGGTATAAATAATTATGTGCATAAAGAATTGTGACCTCCTAACTACAATGCCTTAAGATTTCTGCTTATGCCTAAAGTGAAGTGTAAGATTGCACTTCCTTGTCCTACTTCATTAACTTGTTCTTTGGTTGGTTATATAAAATAGTTGTTGCTGACTGTTTCCTTTTATGCAGGTTTTACCCTTTCTTGCTCTTGGAGTTGGGGTAGATGATGTCTTCCTTTTGGCACATGCATTTAGTGAAACTGGGCAGAATAAGAGAATTCCATTTGAGGTAAATTCAGATATTTATTACGTTACATTAAGCATTCAGAAAGCTCACTAAATATACACTTTAGTTTTTCAATTAGCAGCTGACAACATAAATCATTTCTTATGTTACCCCAGTTTATTTATCTTAGAACTATGCAGAGTAAACTAATAGTACTATAGATGACCAGAAACTGTCAAATAGTTTTCCAAATTTTCTCAAACTTTTTGACAAAAATCAGTAACTCAATTGGCATTATCAGCAGAGATGTATCTATATTTGATTAATGCCTCCTCCCCCAGCAGAAGAATCTGGAAATATCATTGGTATGTTATTTTAGAGGAATGAAATGATGATTATATTATATATAGTTTGTGATTATTTGCCAAAGTAGATGTTATTCTTCAAAGAAGTTATTTGAATTTGAATCAAAATCTCATTCATTCTCCCAAGTTTTTTGAGAACTGATATTCTAGTTTACATACCGAAATCAGGCTATTTCTTCTACAGTCTGTTTTGGAAATTAAGAAAGTTGTTTGTAGAAACTTTCCATTTAGTTTTCCATTTCTATTATGTAGTCGAGTCAGATGCGAAAGTATCTATATATTAAAACTTTCATTTCCATAACCTTTAACTGGGCAAAACGGCATACGTTTTGGACCTGACACCCTTTCTCAGGCCAATCCACTCCAAATGATTGTAGTTGTGAGGAAAATAGGAAGAGGATGGAGCATTAATGTATGTTCCCTGCCTTATAAAGTAATAAAGGTGGGAATAAAAATCTAATAAAAATATTTTAAACCAAGATACCTTACCTGGATTAATTTACAGAATGTGTCCAAAATCTGAGACCCATGACTCCTGTGGAATTTAAATTTGACAAATTTTATAAAACAGTTTATGTATGACATAAAAATTATATTACTTCTGCCCCTCCCTCCAAAAAAAACCCAAAAGAAAAGCCTCCCTGCTAATCATTAAAAATGGCTAGTTCTCTTCTGTCAAATTTGTGGGACGTAGAGGATACAAGGTTGCTGCTAAATGGCTAATTTTGAGCCTTAAAGTGTGATATTCTTATGATTATTTTTGCTATATTTGTTTTTATTTGCTTTGAACCACCCAGCATCTTTGATTAGAGCAGCCTGTAAATTCAATATCTATTTCTCTATTATACTATAATTTTGCAGATTATGCGCTATGTAATTGCAAATTAATTCCCCATATGTCTATATGTTTCAGGATAGAACAGGGGAATGTCTGAAACGCACGGGTGCAAGCGTGGCCCTTACATCTATTAGCAATGTTACTGCATTCTTCATGGCTGCCTTAATTCCCATTCCAGCTCTACGGGCATTTTCACTCCAAGTAAGTTCTTCAAGTAAAATTAAACAACATTTAATTTATTATTTCTCGATAAGGTCCAGAGATGAAGCTCTTCACATTTAACACAACTGGGGAGGGCTGGTGGAGAAAGCTGGCCCAGGGCATAGTGTTTGGATTGGGCGAGGGCACAAATTCCCAATTAGAGAATGGTTCTACAGGGAACAAAGTGACAAGAGGATCTGCAGTGAATTTCCTATCTGAAGCATATAAATAAGAGCAGTTTCCCCTGGTCTCACTGGAGACAATAATGACTCTAGTCCACATTTTCAGAGGGCAACAGTTTGGGGAAAGCTTGCTTGCTAAATTTTAGATGTATTTCTTTTCATGAGTATGGTTGACTTGAAACTGCAGTTATCTTCATGTGATTTTTGATTCCTAATTCTCAAAAAACCTGATACACAGAGTAGAAACTGTGAGCTGAACATGGGCATGTTAGCAACCTTTTGCTGTATGGTAGCCTTTGGGCTGTGAATTCCTAGCCACAATATTTGGAAATATGCGCTGGACAAAAAAGGAAAATAGCATGAAACTGGAAGTTGTAGAATTATTGTTATAACACAAACGACAGGCAAAGTAGGACAAAGACACTATATTTTGATAAATTCTCTAAGTATGTTTCTGTTGTGTATGTAGCCTGAATGACAAATTCAGATGCACAGTCCACATCTCTCTAAGTGAAAGGTTTTTGTGCATCATGTATATTTTTATAATGAACTTAGTCTGATTCTTTTTTCCTCTTTATTAAAAAGGCTTTGTTTTATTAAAATAAAGAACTCTGTGGCAGAATTCCATAGACCAGGGGTGTCAAACTCATATTGTCACTGTGTTTTCATGTGACATATCGTGACTTTTTCAGCCTTTGCTAAACTGGGCATTGGTGTGGCTAGCGCATGATGCATCTGGCCTGTGGGCCATAAGTTTGACAGCCCTGCTATAGATATTCATTTATTGAAAGTGGGGGTTTCTTTCTCCCTAGCATCTTCTGATTAATTATTTGGAACCTCCAAAAGCTGTGAAATGCAGCTCATTAAAGCAGAGGAATAATTATTTCAGGAGTCTTTTGGATTTTGTAGAAATAGCTACAACATTTATTTGTTTATTTTATTCAATTTCTACAGCCACCCATCTCAATCAATGATTCTTCATGTCCAGCCAGGGATTTGTGCAAAATTTGTGCTTACTTCTGTATGTTGAGTTTTGCTAAATCTCAGGTTTTCTATGTCTCTATACCAAACTGCAAAATGGAATGTTTAATCTGAGTTCTCAATCAGATCTCAAGCTGTATTCATAAAGACATAAATTCTGTTTAGAATTTCTTGTGGTCTCTGATAATAATTTGAAAACTCTGCTATCTTCTCAGAGATTTTGCTAGTGAGTATCGCATTTGTGGCAGATTCCCTCAGTGGTCTATAAAAAGCATATTTTCTTTTAAATTTTCCTCCTTTTTCTTTTGCTGATTGATAAATCAGTGTGTGACCAGTTCTCTTCACGTTGAATGTTTACATTTTAAAATTTAATAAAAATTAAAAGGGTAATTATTTTGCATTTTCTTTTTTTAAACAAAATTTTGTTTTGTTTACCCGGTGAGATTGCTATGTCTCTGATGAGATGGAAAGTAGCACCAGATCCTCTAATCACCATGCCACTATACTACATAGCCAGAAGGTGGCAGAGGTTATTTTTGTATTTTGAGATTTAATCATCAAAAGACCAGCATGAGATGTGAGAGGATATGAGGTATGCATCAGATGAGGCCACCTGCAAAAGATAAGTGGTGGCAAAAGCAAATATTAAACAAATACCCCAACTCAGGACAGGAAATGATGTGTGTAAAGATCCAGAGGATTTCTATGAAAGCAGTGTCAAAACCTCCAGCTTTCTATCCTGAAGGCCTCGGTGGTATTTTACAATTAAAAACAAATTGAATAACATTACTTACATATTAAAGACATGAAGAATATGTGGAAATATTTTTCAATATTTTTATGTCAAAGATCCCTGCTCAAATATTTGAAAGGGTAGAAACGATGGAGGTTATGTGCAATAAAGCTCATTTCTTCCCTTTGATTTAGTCTAGTGAGTAGAATACAAATCAGCAGTTGCAAATCCAAATTCCTTGAATTAAGGAAACAAGATTTTGACCGAACCTTTCAAATGAGTATTTTAACAGGAAAAAAGACTGCCTCAGAAGGAAATACGTTTTTCTACATAGATAGACTAGTTAGGAAACTGTTAGAAATGTGGTAGCAGTAGATTTCCTAAATGGGCAAAGGGTCTGTCTAAAGACCTTTGAGGGCCATTTAATTATATGATTTAATTGTATCTATATTCAGTAACAATACTTTCAGATGAGGCTTTTGTTTTCTGCCTAGATCCCGATTGGTAGGTAGACACACAAAAGGGCAAAATGGTGTATCATAGAGCAACAATGTTTGATTCAGTGTACCTCAAACTTAAATAATGCATCCAAAATCCAGTCCTCTAACTCCCGTGGGATTGGAATTCGGCAAAGTTGTGGCAGCTTCAAGGCTGCCATGCTGCCACATTGCCATGGACAGCTGTAGTCACAGGATCATCATTTCTCATCCTAATCCTAACAGCTTCCCATAAGTAAAGTCAATGGGAAGCCAGCTGGAATTCACTCCCACTCATATTGTTTTTGTTTAAAAACTTGGTCATTCTGTTTCTCTGTTTAGGTAAGCAAATATGTTGTGGGTATGCTGATGATATCCAATTCTACATCTGAGCCCCTAGTGAATTAGATGATATATTTTGTACTTCTTATCTCAGTGTCTAGAACAGAGGTCCCCAACCTGTGGGCCATGGCCCTCTACTGGGCCATGACCTATTTGCAACCAGGCCACGTGGTCTGGCAAGCACACATTGTGACTCATGTGAGCAGCATGCATTGGTGCAAGCAGCATTGGTGCAAGCAGTGTGAGTGGTGGGGGTGTCAGATTCACAACCCAACTTGTGTGAGGAGCGGGCACCAGGCTTGCAGCCCCACTCATGCAAGNTGTGAGTGGTGGGGGTGTCAGATTCACAACCCAACTTGTGTGAGGAGCGGGCACCAGGCTTGCAGCCCCACTCATGCAAGCAGCCAGGCATTGGCGTACTCACACAAGAGCTGGAACTCATAGCCCCACTCGTGAGAGCAGCAGGTACTGGCACTTGCAATTGTGCTTGTGTGAGCAGCAGGTATACGCACCCACTTGCACAAATAAAGCTGTGAGTGCACACAAACCCATTGCCTCTTCCTTCATCCCCCTCATGCCAGGCTACCAATCCAATTTTAACCTGTAAGCAGCCGAGAGTTGCTGATTCTATCAGATGGGCCGCTATATAAATTAAGATAGATAAATACAAGAATAAATAAATAAAACATCTCTGAAATGATGACCTAAGAGGTTCCAGGTTACTTACTATAAATGGCAGCTCATATTTTACTCTATTCTTGTCAGAGGGATTTTGCTCACTCAGGCCACTCTCTTCTCTTCTGCTTCTCCTCTTATTTGTATAAGTAGGATAGGCTGGGAAAACACATGTGTGCTCACATAACTTTCTATTCATACTTTTCTTCCATATCTCTCTACAGTGACAACTGACACCAGACTTAATTATAATCAGATGAACAGTCTCTGATTTGGCATTTATGACATAAAAGCAGGGAGGGAAAGGGCTTCCATTGGGGCTTTCTCCTTTCTGGGATTAGATTAATTCCCTGGTGCTGTGGATAACCTTGTAATTCTTGATTAAAAATGCATTTAGTTTCATAACCCATATCTGTTTTCTGTGACTTATATAGACAGATATCCATGAGCTAACAAAATTGTTTTTCTTACATGAACTGATAATATAGAGCCCAGCTTATGTGGATTTAATATTCTGGATCATAACCAATATCTTTGCAAAATGCTATCACATGCACCCTGCTCTCATTTTCCCTTCCTCTCTCCCTTCTTCTCTCTCTCTCTCTGCACCTACATTACTTTTTCTATTTTATAGTTAAAATTATGATTTCCACCGCAAAGATAATGTTGTAGCACAGGAGTGTCAAAATCAAGGCCTGTGGGCTGTATTTGACCCATGGAGTGCTTAGATCTGATTAGGTGCCCCTAGTACAAATGATGTCGAGCTGGCCACACCCACCCTGTCCCCTTCCCCGAGGTCAAACACAACCCTGATGTGGCCCTCAATGAAATCGAGTTTCACACCTCTGCTCTAGCAGAAAGACAGTTGATAGCAGATTCCAACCTTAGTAGAGATTTGGCACTTGCATTTTCTCAGGAGTCACTTTTCTCTTGCTTGATTCATCAGTCATTAAAAATATGCAACTCTTGTGGAATTTTCAGGTGAGGAGGATTTGAATACAGCAATTTTTTCTTACGATCACTTCTGATCCAGATTTATTCACTCAAATGTTTTGTCTACCAATAGTGCAGTTTCATAAGAGAAACCAGTTTCAGTGCTGTCCACTAAATATGTATTTTGTTTTGCACAAGGAAAGGAAAGCTATTTTTTTTCCTTGTTAGCAGTTGCTATTTATTTCCTTGTATACATTTAATGTTTATTTTACTTCATATTTTACCAGCTATGGTAAAATTCAGATGGTGCATGCTATGGCATTCAGAATCAAAGGGCAATGCACTTTTGGGTGGTCTGTTTGAAAATGTGGAATTTTCTGCTCTTACAGTTCTCCACCCTGCCTTTGGTCATTTAAAGACAAAAATTTATTTTATGAAGAATTCCTGTCCAGGAAATCCTCCACAGCCAAGTTAAGAAAGCATAGCAATGTAACAACACTGTTGCTTTTCTTTTCAGTAATGTTTATAGCTGTTTCTCTATATAAAAGTTCTATATCAGATGGGCTTAAACAGAAAGTTGCTTTCACCTTCTTCTCTCTTTTTTCGCTTTCCCCGAGACACTAAAAGATAACAATCAAAGCCTCTTGGTTTGTGAGGCTCAATATTGGTAAAATAACTCAATTGCTGAGAAGGGAATACATGACTTCTTGATAGGGTAAGAACCTAAGTCAGGCCTGAAGATTAAATCTCTCTGTCATTTTATTTTTATTTTGTTCATATTTATTTGTCTCTCTCTCTGTGTGTGTGTAGTACGAGGCAACACACATTAAAAGTGACAGGGCTTCAAACACAAATGCAACCACAATCTTAATTTTTTTTAACCTTTCCTGTTTTAATTGAATATCTTTGTCAAATTAAATTTCTTTGGAGCTGTATGATATTATAATCATTAGTCTTAAGTCAGGGGTGGGCAACTATAGCAACCTTACAACCTGTGGACTTCAATTCCCAGAATTCCTGAGCCCATAGTATTGCTTCTTGGAACTTGGCTAATACTATGCAATTGCCCTCCATCCCATCCCATTGCAGAATGCAACTTCAAGAATATGTTTCCCTATACTGGGAGCTATAAGGTTACAGGTAGTCCTTGACCTACAATCATTTGTTTAGTGACCAATCAAAGTTATAACAACACTGAAAAAAGCGACTTGTGGCTATTTTACACACTTAAAACCGTTGCAACATTCCCTGGCCATGTGATCAAACTTCAGATACCTGGCAACTGTTTCAAATTTTTGACAGAAAACCTGGGGTCATGTGATCACCTTTTGCAACCTTCTAATAAGCAAAATCAATGTGGAAGCCAGGTTTACTTAACAACCATTTTCCTAACTGAACAATTGGAGTGATTCACTTAGCAACTGTGGCAAGAAAAGTCATAAAATGGGGCAAAATTCACTTAACAACTGACTTGCTTAGCAACTGAAATTTTGGTCTCAATTATGATCATAATCAAGGACTACCTGTATTTCATTGATCTGTACATGAATAGGGGTATTCCTGATCATGGATACTTGATTGTTTTTGAAGCAGCCCAATGGGTAAGATGATGGAAGATGGCTTGGGTTTGGGAATCTGTTTTTTTATACAGTGGATTAGTTAGTGGTTAAAACATCAGGCTTGAAACTGGGAGAATGTGAATTCTAGCCCTCCAACACAGGCACAAAGTCAGCGAGGTAACTTTGGGACAATCACTTTCTCTAAGCCTTGGGAAAGAGGCAGTGAAAAACTTTTCCAAAAAAAACCCCTGCAGAGACTTATAGAATAGAACAGAATAGAATAGAATTCTTTATTGGCCAAGTGTGATTGGACACACAAAGGATTTGTCTTGGTGCAAATGCTGTCAGTGTGCATAAAAGAAAAGATACATTCGTCAAGAGTCAAGAATCATAATAACAATAAGCAATCAAATCATACTAGGAAACAGTCAATATAAATCATAATGATACAAGCAACAAAGTTACAGTCATACAGTCACAAGTGAGAGGCAATGGGTGATAAGGAGTGATGAGAAGATTAATAGTAATAGTAGTGCAGACTTTGTAAATAGTTGGACTGTGTTGAGGGAATTATTTGTTTAGCAGAGTGATGGCGTTAAGGAAAAAACTGTCCTTGTGTCTAGTTGTTCTGGTGTGCAGTGCTCCAGGCAGTCTACAAGAATCAGACATCAGGGGAGTACAGCATCTGTGTGCTTTTTCTCCCAAATCATAAGAAACCACACTATCAATTTCTAACACTAGTGATTGGAAGTAGTTCTGGAAGCCATAAAAGAAGGTTTGGCTTACATCAGGCTCTTGGATCTGAGACTGTCAACTCTTGCTCAACATTTTTATTTTCATGGGTATTTTATTATCATTTATGGCAAGTCTTAAAGACTTAATTAAAGTTTCAGTGACCTCCCCTGTGTTCCACTTCACTTATTCTTAAATTCTACCTGTGATATGGATACCATCAATTAAGAGCCCTTAATTTACACCATCCAGTTTCTTCCGTCATAAGCTTCTCTACTCGCAAAAAAACCTTGATGGCATGGTTTTTTTCCTGTAGCGAGACCCTTTGAGAGAAGCAAAAAGATATCCTTTTCACTTGCTTAATGATGCACAGTGCCCTCTTAAATACATGTACATAGTGGGAGTAACAGTGTCAGCTGCACTGACTCATTTATCACTTTACTCCCAACATAGGCTGGAACAGTTGCATCCATCTACATCTAGTTCCTTAAGTTCTTTTGTCCCAGTCATACCTTTTAATTTTGGTTGCAAATGCTGGGCAGGAAGACAGAGGAAGAAAATATAACATTTCATTAGGAAGGAAATGCATGTGATTAGCAATAAAGTGCAAAACTGATCTCTTCATTTGTAATACCTCTTATCAAACAATACACCCACTTCCTCTGGGTGGCCTGAAAGGGATAGCATATTGGAATATATAGTCAAGACCTCACTTTACTTCTTCTCTCAATAACTTCAACTCAGATCTTATTTTATTTCAGAGAATTCATAGGGCAGCAGCCACCATGTTTTAAAGCAGAAGATTTTTGAAAAAATGTTTTGTAGATGGTGTGTCAATGTGGAACATATACATAAAATAGTCTAAATATTTCTTACATATTTATTATACTTGGATGGTAGCCAGTTCCTGAAGATTCTGGGCAATTAATCTCAAAAATAGGAACAAAAACAATACGGGAATAGTAATTGGATTAGATGGCTTCATTGTTTATAATTTGATGCCCTCTTTTAGCTTTTTTTTATAATATTACATTTTTGTATTCTTAGAATGTTTTTGAAATTGTTTTTATCGTTTGTTTGTACAGCACCTAAAATCATGCTGCATGAGAAAAGCAGCCAAAGAACCAATATGTCCCCCCCTCCCAATTTTCAATCATAACATAACATTGCAAGATAGAACAGATGGGACTTCACAGTTTCCTAAAGCCCAAAATGAATGAATATTCTATGCATATTAAAGCTGTCGAGGACAACTGAGCCTTCCTTTCTTTGTGAGCAGTGGAGCCAGAACACTTTAGGATTAAGAAATACAGTTGCTCTCTAGGTCTGTGGAACTCCATAGGGAAAAGTATGAGACTTTCAGATTTACCTTTTTACTGATGGGTGACTTGAAGAAACTTTGCTATTCCTGTTACACAAGGGTGAAATAGTTTTTAGTCAATTCTGTAAAAAAAAAAAAAAGTGGTTCANTAAAAAAAAAAAAAAAGTGGTTCATAAACTGCTGTAACTACCTGAGGAAGGTGGGGTGGTAATTTGAGCATATCATGAGATAATGGAACAACTTCTTTTTAGGCTTAGGGATCCCCTTTTATGAGACTCAGTTCTGGGAGTGCTTCTGTCTGGTATAAACTATCTTTGTATTTTCCCCACAGCATCCCGGATAAATTTAAAGAACCTCATTCTTTCATTCTTACAGGAATGTGTTTGTCTTTGTGGCTTTCAGTGTTGATTGAAACTGGCTACATAACTGCATTCTAAATCTTTGCAAGTCATGATTTTTAGCTAAGTGATTTGTAAATGCAGCCAAATGTGCTTTATATAATAAACGGTGTTTTAAGCAAACAATGACTTAATGAGATTGTTGAAAGCAGCATAAATTAGAGGTAGTGTGGGTTACTGAAATATAGTCTTAGCCAATATCTTGTTGTTAGAGACATCAAGACATGAACTGAAAAACACTATAATGCATTTCCAAAAATCAAAAATATTTAGTCTGATCAATGCTGGGACTGGAGACTTCCTAGAAACTCTATATACACATACATATAACAAATAAATGAAAAGAACCATCTTTTTTCTATCTACTATGCATATCATCCAAAGCAAGTCTATCTTCTCTTTATTTTCCTGAGCAAATTCCAGTAAAGGAATTCTGTAGGGAAAAGGGTACATAGTGGATAGTGATATATATACTGTATGCATGTTTGAAATTGAATCAATATTCATAACTAGTGAATCTTCATTAATTGTTAATAATTTGTTTGAAGGCTGTACCAAAATATGATCTGACATAATGCTTTTCTTGGTAATTAAGAATCAATCTGGAGAGACAAAAATTATAGTGCAAAGTATCTATAAAATTTCAGGAAAGAGTGTGATAAAATACAAAAAATACTAATGTGGTGAAGGACCTCATTAACCTTTGCAAAATCTTTCTTTCTATATTTTAAATAAAAAACCAGAAAAAAAACAAAAAATAATATATCACTCTTGCCTAAATAGCCATTTGTTTCTCTGACAGTTCTTCCTAGTAAGGTACAAAAGAGGATACTGAAATCCTGACTCATGTACCTTGTGTGGTATATAAATCAAGGGCTGTTTAAATGAATGGATCACTGCTTTGAAACACTAAGTAGTGGCTAATTGGTCTCATAAGCAGCTTTCACTGCACTTACGGATGCAAAGAGGATTAAAATAAGCTTGCCATCTGTTGGAAAACGCTGTGCATCCGTTGTGTACTCATTGCATACGTGTTTCATACACTCTATCCGTTGAGCATCCGTCCATTGAGATTTCATCCACGCAAGAAGTTTTGAGCTGCACAAAACTTTGTGAACGGATGAACTTTCCGCTGCATACGATGTACAT
>BHFT01009049.1:0-83502 GCA_004320025.1 Laticauda laticaudata
ATCCCTATGCTGGCTTTTCTAGCCAATCACAATCGAGGATTTGGAGTAAACTATTTTATACAGAACATTCAAGATATGATACTGAATATTAGTTTGATTCTGAAGAACAAGATAACCAGAAATAACACATAAATAAAAGTCACAGAATACCTGAAGCATTGGAAGAGGGTTTCTTCTTCCCCTGAAATCAGTAAGGAATAATATGAATTTTACCACAGTGATCGAAGTGGATTCAGGAGAGGGAACAAGACAAAGTATTTGAGATGCCTTGCATGAATAGCACTTTAATCTTCTGAGGACTTTTTTTCCTACTCTTTCCTTTCAATATGGTACAATATCAAAGCACTTCACTTTATCTGCTTGGAATATTTCCACTGACTGTTAAAGAACTTATTTATTAAATTTATATGCTGTCTCCAACTTCACAATAGGGTAAATCTGGGCAGCTTACAGATCACAAAAACATAAACAGAAAAGCAATTACAATTTTAAAACTATGCAGAAAATCAGGAATCAAGAAATGGAAGGTACAGAGATGAGGTCTTCTTAATCCATCAACCACCTCCAGCAGTGATCATCTCCCTCAGGGACCCAAGTCAACTGGCTAAATCCATTTTTAACACCCTTCTGGAAGGCCAAAAAGTGGGAGAAGTTCTCAGTGATTTCACAAAGTTGTGTATCAAGTGGAAAACACTCTTCCCATTGACCCTGGCTGCAAAAATTCCTTAGGAAATGAGGTCTGTAGCAGGCCTCTTCTGCTGGCAGGAGTGGGCTGGGCAAGTCCCATTGGCATGAAATGACTCCTCAGATACCATTGACTCTTGCAATATAGGACTTTAAAGGTAATAATTAACACCCTGAATTGGACCTGGAAGAAAATTGGTAAACAATGAAACCTTATCCCAACTCTAACTACGTATGTTATATTTAATCTGATGCCTTCCAACTTTTTATTCACCATCAACATCAAAATTAGTTCTATCCTGTTCATAAATTTTTACAATTTTCCATCCTCATCACAAATTACAGATAAGGTCAGTAAGCAAGATAATATATTTCCATCATATTCTTAAATGAGCCTTTCTGTGACTGAATAGCATTTTTTATAACCCACAACAGAACAATGCTATCATAAAAGCAGAATCACCATTATAACTGCTCCACATGAAATGGAGAATTGAACATCCTTGAAAAGGACAAAAGAACAAGCATTCACTTCCTGCAATCAAGGTTAATAACACAAATGGCCTTAAAGGCTGAAATTGGAAAATATTAGGATCCTGGAAATTGTATCATTTCTATTCCTGGCCTTAATTTTTAAAAGCAATATTATTTCCTTCCATTCCCAGTGATTTAACTTTTTAGCCACAAAATAGCATAATTCAATTCCTGACCTCAGATACCAGAATAGGTTTTTAAAGAATCTGAAAAAATGTATTTCAGATTTAAACCAATTCTATACACACACACACACACACACAAATAGTTCTCCTGGTATGGTTTGCATACAACAACAAGCTATAATGTGCTTTCTTTTTGGTTATACATGATATACTGTAAAACAAGTACATGAGTCAGGGTAGGAAGTGAAACTGGTCCAGTTGACTTGCTTATGGCTAAAAAAAAATTACCATTTAATGTAACAAGTGAAAACCCCCCCCCCCATTTATGCTATTGTGGCTCATTCCCTTTTTCTGAATGTAACAGAAATTATANATTTACCTTTACCATGTATACACATATATATTTAGATATGTATGTAGGGGTGGGATTCAACCGGTGTTACTACTGGTTCGGTGACTGCGTGCATGTGTAAAATACCTTAAGCTGTGTCGCCTGGACAGCTGATAAGCATTGCATGCGGGTGCACAGCATGTGAAAAGCCTCTTTTTTCCTGCTTTTTCAACTGCAGCTGTGCTGCGCAAAGCAGCTGAGGTTGAAAAAGCAGGAAATAAAGGACAGGTAAGAGCCCGGGCGGGCATGTGGACCAAACAACAGCAAACACAGAACTGGTTCGGTGTCTGCTGCTCTTAAGAGCTACTGGTTCTTTAGAACAAGCAAACCGGTAGCATCCCACCCCTGTATGTATGTATCTTATAGGACTTATGGGCTGTTCCAATCATAAACTGCTGTGGATTGCATTTGTAGCTCAGATTAAAACAAAACCAAAGCACTATAAAACAACATACAGTATATGAGAATCTAAGAATATACCATTATCCACTTTAAAACAGCTTCCATGCTGTTGGGAAAAAGTCATTCAGCCCCCAGATTCTTTGAAGTAACCATGTCTTTATAAAACACCAAAGGAAAAAAGTATTTGAAGTATCCAAGAAGATGCAATTCTGTCAGTCTGCCAAACACATAATTCCTACAGCACCAATGATAGGCTGCTGTCAGTTCAGACCTGTTCCGACCATTAGCTGGCCCTGCGCACCTCACCCGCCCTATCCTGTCCTATATTTCCATCTTTCTGGCTCAGCTGATTCATGCAGCACAGCTGATTTCAGCACCTCAGCTGTTCTACTTTCAGGGGCTGCCCTAAAAGGTAAGCAGTTGAGCTTCAAATCGCTGCATTTTGAATGCTGCGTGTGCTCACCATGCCGGTTGTTAAATTGGTTTTAGTCCACCACTGCACAGCAACATCCATCCCTAAACATGTAGCAGGACTGTATCATTATTATCCTTCTCATCTTTTTTATTAACTACTATAATTGGTATCTTATGGCTATCATTTTGTTGGTTGTTTCTTATTATTTATGATTTATCACAGAAGTGTCAAACACAAGGCTCACAGGCCGTATCCAGACTGCGATGTGGTCAGATCCAGTCCGCAGGGTCATCCTGGCAAATGTAAGGAGCTAACCTGCATCGCTTCGGCCTAGCCTCCCCAATGCAAAGAGGAAACATTGGGCCAGCATGGCTTCAGCCTGGTCTACCCAGTGCGAAGAGGAAACATGCCAGCAGTTTGGGGGCTGGCATCAAGATGGCCACGCCCACCCAGTCACCTGCACCCAGTGAGTGGTGTCAAGATGGCCACAACCACCAACCACAACCACCCAGCCCCCCGTGGTCAACCATAGCCTGATGCAGCCCTCAATAAAATTGAGTTTGACACCCTTGATTTATCACTTTGCTTGTATGTATGCTGAGAGCTTATGTACTGGAGGCAAATTCTTTGTGTATCCAATCACACTTGGCCAATAAAGTATTCTATGCCATGCTATGCTGCGCTGCGCTGTGCTGCGCCGTGCTATTCCTAAAGTAAGCAGATTGACACAGTCCCTGCTGTGGTGATCCCACAAATAGTTACGGCTGAACATGGAGAGTTTTGAAGGTGACAGTATTTCCAGTTCTTGCACTCTCACCAAATCAATTTCTGAGAGGTAGAGAATCCTTGAGTATAGAACATTATTATGAACAGAGGTTACTAAAGGTATATGGAAGTCATTCTGTGTATCAGGAATGCCCTTAGCTCACATAATGTTGTCTTTGGATTTACAGCTGAAAATAAAACTAGACCACATTTTATGTACATGAAGGTCAGAAAGAAAATAAATAGCAACATTTAATAGTTCAGCTTGTTCAGGCTAAAAACATTCTAAAAATATTTGACTCCTTTGAACAAAAGCAGTTCTGAAAGAGCTGTACTGCAGTATTGGGAATGGAATTAGACAAAGAGTTTGAAAGAAAATTTGAAACTTTGTTACTGTATATATTAACAGTTGACATTTTAACTATCTTAATGGCCTGTCACATAGGCCGACGGATGCAAAACGTATGTAAAAAGGACACAGCAGAGGAGAAAATGTTCCATCCGTTGTTATCCACTCTCAAAAATGCCCCGAATTTGCATAAGCAGAGCGGACAACAACAGAAAGGAACGGATGGGGGGAGGATGTAGCCAGGATGGAAAGCGGATGCCAAGCGGGATGCTCCACGGGGAAAGGCCCCTCTAAAAAATGGCCCCCGGAATCTGGGAAAAACAGCGGATGGGAAGCGAATGGCAAAACGTCCACAGGGCTTCCGGGGAGCCAAGCGAAGCGGAACGCGCAGCAGAAGGAACAGATGCAGAGCGGATGCCGAGCGGGAATGTCAAGCGGAGCAGACGGAAGCCTAGTGGATGCCTAGCGATGCCATATGCAGATCAAAGCGTTCCACTGCGCATAGGCGGGAAGGATGCCATTGCACAGCCCCCATGGATATAAAAGGGAAGCTCCAGACAACACCGATGGGGAATAAAAAAGCAAAGAAAAGAAAGAGGAAGCCTGTTCCATCTGCTGCCAGTCCTGGCAAGAAGGACAAGGCCACCATCCTACCCCTGGCCCTGACTCTGCTTCTGCTGGGGCTTCTTGCTGCTCGGCTGACTATTCTGGTGCTTACTCTGCTGGCAGCTGCTCCTGGTGCTGGGGCTTCTGCTGGTGCTTACTCGTGCTGGCGCTACCTGGTGCTGGTGCTTCTGCTGGTGCTTTCTCTGGCTGGCACTGCTCCTGGCTCCTGCTGGTCCTGCTGATCCTGCTTTTGCTGCTACCGTTGTTGCTGCTGGTTGTGGTGGTGGTGTGGTGGTGCAGCCCCTACAACCTCGAAGCCCCTCTGATGAGGGCCAGATGGCCTGCGAGAGGAGGAAGAGGCAGGACGCGAGAACGAGAATGGAGAGGAGGCAATACTCCATCGAAGAGGAACATGAGAATGAGGTGCTGGAAGAGAGTGATATCTTGGCAGAGGGGACACAGGCTCTATCGAAACACCAAAAAAAAGGAACAGGCTGCTTGGAGAGAGAAGGTGGAGAGCCTGGGCTACACTTCGGAGGTGCTCCTCGGCTGGTGGAAGCACATGCACACCGGGTAATGGGAAGCTGCACCTCAAGAAATCTGGCAGGCACGGTCAAGCTGACGGACCGAGAGACTCATCGTGATTGGCCAAGGTGCAGCTTCTTGGAGGGTGAGATTCCTCCACCGCAGGAGCAGCCCCTCTGACAACCCTCTCCCTCAGGCAGCCTGAAGAGAGCCAGAATCTTCTGGCAAAAAGAGTCAGCTCCTGTGTCCAGGCAGGTATCTGTGGAGCGTACCACGACGGAGACCCCCCGACAGCTGCACTCCCCGTGGCGGAGCACGTGGAGGACCCCGACGCAGTGGGAGCAAGGAGAGGGCACTTCACCACAGAGACCAACCGCATACCACCCCCAGCTCACCTCCACAGAAAACAGGCAGAGAGGCCAGACCGAGAGGCAGAGCCACACTGTCCTGCTGGAGATACAGGGACACCATCAGGAGCAGCGTAGATCTCCTCTTTCAGCTGGGTACACACCAACATACCATCCTCCAATTGCAAGCCCTTCCTCACCTTGACAAACCAGACCTCATAGACATTTGTCGAATCACAGTACCAGGTGATCAAGGACAGGATCACCGGTCTTCTCACAACCCTCAAGACCCAGCTGAACCTGCTCCCACCCAGTCCAGGCTCGCTCCTCACCCCAGTGATGTCACTGCCCTCCAAGCTTTCCATAGGCCCTCACCTACCAAGGCTACCGCTACCAGGAGCTCAGGCAGCAGCCACAGGCAGCCCTTCCCAGTCCAGGCACAGGTACATCGTATGCCACTGTGCCACCGGTGCCACTGATGCCACCATGCCACCCATGCCACAGATGCACCCATGCCACAGATGCCACCCACACCACAGATGCCACCCATGCCTCACCTCACTCAGCTGCAGACTAGACATCCCACTACACTCCTCCTTCGCTCCACCCACAGCCAAGCCCGGACTCAGAACATCTGCCATTGGGATTGGGGCTGACACCCATGTCCTGGAGGAAGGGCTCTCAACATCACAGGACTGAGCCAGCTCCTCTGAGAGCTTCCTCCACACACATCCCCTGTTGTCCTCTGCGGGCCAGGCACCCCAATGGTGCCTCAGCCAGCACTCCAGCAGCAGCCACCTCCACAGTACCTGGACTCGTTCAACTCCTGAGACTATAGGGGCATGCTTCAGAGTGACTGAGAAAAGTGCCAGAGGACGTGGTGGCTACCTATTGCATTTATCTTTGCTCGGGACACTTGGGTCATTTTGCTTTTACAGCTTTTTATAAAAAAGATTATCTTTGCTTCACACACTTGCTTCATTTATTTTATAAACAAAAGTCTTGGTGGAAACTTTTAGAAATGGTTTAAGCCTTGACATGCTTGTGGGATGGGTGAGGATAGCTGTGGGATGGGCAGGATATCTTTGGGATGGGTAATAGCTGTGGGATGGAGAGGATACCTTTGGGATGGGTAATAGCTGTGGGATGGCAGGGATACCGTGGATGGGTAATAGCTTGTGGTATGGGTTAGGATACCTGTTGGATGGGTAAATAGCTGTGGGATGGGTTAGGATACCTGTGTGATGGTAATAGCTGTGGGATAGAATAAACCTCCAGTGCAAGCATAGGTGGGATTGTATGGTCCACCCTCCCAGGTGCCACACCTTTGGCCCTTTATCATCAATAACAATGTAATCATTGATCCACACATTTTGACATAAACACAACTCTTTATTAAATGTCCTGTTCATTGTAGTGGGCCACTCAACATGCAGTGGCACAATCTCAGTCCGTGTGATGAGGACAGGCTGAAGGAAAGCATCCATTAATCCTATCATCCTGTCTTGCCACTCCACTGCTCCAGCTGGGGTTTTGCACACAGTGTTTCAGGAAGTTGCAGCTGCTTCTTCCTTCACGTGAAGCTCTTTTGGGGCCTTGCACATCCACAGTGTCTATCAGGTTCACCCTTGCCTCCACTTCCCCAGGCTCATGTCCCCATTGCCTTGTTGGAGGTCCACGAGCGCTGTTCTGCAACACTGGGTAGGCGGGTGCGCATGAGATTGTGCAGGATGCAGCAAGCTTCCACGATCCTCCTCATGGTCTGTGGGCGATGCTCATGTGGTGGTGAGAAATACCTGAAACCTGTTGGCCAGGATGCCAAAGGCGTTCTCCACCACCGCCTTGCCTGGACAGCCTGTAGTTGAAGATCCTCTCGTTTCACCGGGTGAGGCATCTGGAAGTGTAAGGGTTCATGAGGTAGGTTCTAAGGGAGAAGACGTCATCCCCCACGATGAAGTAGGGCACATCTTGTGTGTCGTTGGGCAGGGGGTCTGGATCTGGGAAGCATGATGAGGTTGCGTTCCAGCCCTCCTTGAGGTCACTGGCGTTGTATACTGGGCATCTGAAATGAGCCATTGCCTGAAGCATCGAATGTAGTGCAACTTGTAGTCAGCATCGACCATGTGGGAAGAGGATGAGTCTGACAAAGCCCTTGTAGTTGTGATAAGTGGACCTGAATTGGCTGGAGCTCTGGCAGGCCACGTGCTTGCCATCTACTGGCTCCAACGGTGTGGGGGAAGTTTCACTTCTGATACCTAATGCTCTGCCAACTTTCTTCCAGCCCTTTTCAGTGGAAGGGCACTGGAGGAGCTTCTCCAGGTATTCTTCGATGATGGCCTGCACCATTTCTCTTGACCACAATGCTGATGGTGTTGGTGTGCACCCTCAAGCCGTACTGCATGCTGCCTGTACATGGTCGCCGCCGGAGGCCAGGCTGGTGCAGAGTGCCAGTGCCATCTTGAGCCCAGGGTCCAGGCTGGGCCGGACGTTGGTGCTCTGCTTGGTAAACCTGGGTCTCAGCCGCTTCCACAAACTTCGTCAAACATGGCTGGCGGCATCCTCATGAAGTTCTGGAATGCACGAGGGTCTTCGTTCCTCAGCTTCACCATCGAGCTTATTATACAGTCGTGTACTCTGCTCTTCTGGCAATCCACTCCAGACCCTAGACACTTCTTGGACGCCTCCTTTTCTTCGCGTAGAACAGTGAAAAGAGCCTGTAATTGGTTCGCACTGGTTGTAGAATGATGGTGGCTACACAAAGGAGATGATGTGAACTGATTTCGAGATCCATGGTGGAGATGACTGGATGCTGTGGAAAGAGCAAGAGCCAGATGAAAGGCTGAAGAGGTCTTGCACAGCAGGGCTGCTGGACTGAGAAGTGGAGATCCAGGTGAGTTCTCCTCCCTTTTTATTGGAAATATAGGTTTTCCACTCAGTGTCCTTTTGCATCCTCTAGGCATCCTGCAGCACATCCTAAATATTCCGAAGATACATCCCCTATGCAAATGTTTTTTCCATTTATTGCTTTGTATGTTGAGCTTCACATCCGCTTTCATCCTTTCTCCGTCCAGTGCATATGGCTGCATTGTCCGTTCCGCGTCCGTGTGGCTTCCTCCCTGTGTCCGTTTTCCGCTGGAGCAGATGCGAGTTGCGCAGATGCGCAGCGGATGCCTAGCGGATATAGCGGATGCGTAACGGATGACAACGGATGTAGAACGGATGTTCCCTTTATGCATAGCGGATGCAGAACGGACAGGTTGAAATTTTCCGCTCAAGTTTTGTGCAGCTCAAAATTTTTGAGCAGATGAAATGTCAATAGACGGATGCTGGAGATAGAGAGGACGACGGATGCTGGACGGATAGAGAGGATGAAAAATGGACGCAGTGAGTACAGAACGGAAGCATCGCGTTAACCAACGGGTGGCAAGCGTTTTTCTCCGTTTTACATCCTCTTTCCATCCATTGGTGCTGTGTGACAGGGGCTTTACATCCTGTTTTGTTGTTAGAAGGAACAAAAAGTTTTCTGAGAAAAATAATAAAATTCAAGAACATAAGCATCTTTCAAAATAAAAGCTTTAATTTCATTAAAAAATGAAAATGAGTTAGAGAAGTTAATTAAAATGGAAAATAGAATAAAAAAGTTTGTTTTACACACTGCATAAATATTATAATAAATATTCATAATATTTTTCAAACATTAACTTTTAATAAATATAGATAAAATAAATATTTATATCATAAATAAATATAGATTCATCATGCTATTTTAGTAGGAATGATAAAGTTATGGTCCTTCACACCATGTTGGACTTTAGCTGTCCAAGTCAGTATAGCCAAGGATATTGACAATATGTAATACAAAAACATTTTAAAGGCCTGGTAATTTCTATGTAGTACAAATAACCTTTTCTATGAATTCTGGCGTAGTGGACATATATTTTACAACACATATCTTTTGAAACCATATTTTTAGTGATCGTGCCTGCTCTTTCATTCATTTTTATTTTATTTTTTTATTTAGCAAATTTGTCCTGCTAAACTTGGTGTACAAAGAGGAGTGCTACAAATATAGTAACTAGGTCCTGTTTTTCTGTCACTTTTCTTCATACTGATGTATAAAGGAATTAAACTGACACTTCCTAAAACATAAAGCACTAACGCATTTTATAGATATTGTCTATTTTAACATGGGATTTTTCAAAACATTTCTATACTTGGCCTCAAGCTCTGACCTAAAAATGTAAGAAGTAAAAAATATTAAGCTTTCTTTTTGATTAGATTACTTCAGGAGGTTGATATAAAATTTAAATTACATTTGTTATCAGAAAAGAAAACATTTTAGAATCAAATCATTTGGGAATCTACTTCATTTTAAATCTACTTGTATACAGCTGCACACAAGTAGTTTCTGACTAAAGTTAAAACTGAGCCTACAATTTCAATCACAAATGTAGTCATAAGTGTGTCACAATGATCACAATGGTCATAGGTGTGTCACCACCTGAATTTATGACTTTTATGGGGGTTGTTAAGCAAATGTAGCAGTTGTTAAACAAAAATAGCATTGTTCACTATGAGGAAGTGTTTGCCAGAGTAAAGGCTAGTTCCTGGCAAAAATGTTGTAAATCATGGTCATGTGACTGTTCTGCTGCAAATGGCCATAGAGGTAGGGCAGTTGCTGAGTGTCCAAAATGTGGTCACATGACTATGGGGGAGTTGGACATCAGAATCATGAAACTGGCTCAAAAGTCCTGTTTTGGGGTCTGTCGTAACTTTAATCAGTTACTAAGCAATGGGTCATAAGTGGAGGACTACCTCTATAACTCCGAATGGCAACTCCAAATGGCAAATTCATTCAACTCCAAATGGTAAACTGATTGTCTACATTAGTGTTTGGACGAAATCCCAATGCTGCCCAAAGCAAACTTTTCCATGGCTGTACATCTTAACGCCAAAATCTAAATCATCTTTTATTTAGAAAACTTAGATACATTAAATCCAAATTAAGCTAAATAGCTGCCATTCACAACATTTATGCTTGGTTTTATTAAACTCTTAATCAAAATAGCAAATAACACAACATTCTTCAATCATCATAATTCTGACTACAAGTGATGTTTATCATGCATTAAAATAAGTAAGCAATCTGTTTTAAAGCATCTTATTGGAGAATAACTTTCAGAATTTATTTATTATTTACTTGTGGTGATTTACCAGATGGTTAACATTTGGTTAGAACATGTCTTTATTAGATTCATTATGTGTATTTTTTCTACATCAATTTTTGTGATTTTTTTTTCTTTTTCAGTCTTCTCAACCCTCTCTGCAATGACTCAAAGACTCAAGTTACATCTTCTGCTGTTGTTTTCCAGAGGTTCCCACTTCACCTGAAGTTAATTCTCATGGGCTTTGAAAATATTTGTTTCTTTAGTGGAAACTAACAGTGAGCTAAATCATTGTTGGCTTAGTCATTCATGGTATTCTTATTTTTTTCAACCATTACCTCTCATGAGCAAGAAATCAAAGCAATATCTTAGAAGCTACAACATTTTCATTCCTTTATATTCATTCATCCAGGTTTAATTTAAAAGCCCTTTGAAACTATGTTTAATTATTTCAGTTGACTTAATAAAAGAGCCTAAAATCAAAATTGATATTCTAAGTAATTCCACTTCTAAAGCTTCCAAGTGCCTTTTAGAATAATAAAACTGTTCATCTTAATGAGTAATAATCTAGAAACATATGACTCAGAAAAATATTATAGAAGAAAGATAGGAAAGTAACAGAAAAACAAGAAACTTCTAATCCAACTTGTTCTATTTTCCAAAGTGCTTTGGTTTCAATGTTTGTCATGTCTTAAAATACATCTTATTATCTATCTAATATCCATTCATCCTTCAAGACGTTGTTATAATTAACTTAAGGCCCGGTCCCACTGCACTTACGGATGCAAAGAGGATGTAAAACGTTAAGAAAAGCTTGCCATCCGTTGGAAAACGCTATGCANGCATCCGCTTCGCAATTATTCCCTGTAACCCCTTTGGAGGTGTCATCCCCTTCCATCCACTTTCATCTGCTAGGCTTCCGATGAACATCCATTTAACATCCCCGCTACATACTACCCACGTCCGTTCTTTTCCGTTCTGTTTATGCAAATTTTTGCCACTTTTTGGAGTGGATGACAATGGATGGAGCCACCCCCGGAATTTTGCTCGTCCGCTGTGTCCTTTATGCATACATTTTGCATCCATTGTCCAGTGGGACCGGGCTTTAAATTCGCTTCTCTATATCTCTATTCTCTAACAGTGTATAAAACACCTTAAAGATTATTACGTTATTGCACTTTTTCTGCTTTAAAGTGAAAAATCTTTCAAGGGACCAATTGGATTTAAACCTTTCTCTAATTTTCTTCACATAGATCCTTGCCTTAGGGATATGTATCTTCGGAATATGTATCTAGACAAGTGTTTTTCAACCTTGACAAACTAAAGAAGTGTGATCTCCACACACCTTCAAGTTGTAAAGATCGAGTAACGCTGCTCTAGAGGAAGAGATGAACAACCTTCATTTTACTCGTGAATTAGGGCTCATTTTTCAGATCCAAATTCCACCGAACGTATTAAGGAAGCTACTTATCCATATTTTTATTATTTTTCATTTAAGAGAATAGTGCAGTTGCAATCATAATGGAAAATAGCATATTGTATGTAATTTCTTTTTAAACATTACACTGCCCTTCACTAGCTGATTCTGATAATGTATACATGTATCTTTTAAAAAGGAAATTTAAAGCTGCTCAGTGTTAGTCAAAATGAGGTTTTAATGAGTGCAAAGTATGCTAGATGATGTTGAAACACTCAAGACAGTAATGGTTCAGGCAATTTTAAACTTTCTATGGGGAAAAATATGGACTTGGCTGCTTTTATGATATTTAATTACACACTTCTAAGCCATTAGTTCATAACTTTTGTCTCTGTATATTCTAGGTTTTTTAACAGCTTGCTCCACCCTCTTTAAAATATCCTCAAAAAACCAACAAAACCACTTATGAAACTTTCCCTGCTTACAGTTAAGGATTCAATGGGACTATCCTTGGGTGCTACATCTCAGAGAAAAAGGTAAAAATTATAATAATTTGGCATTAGATGGCTGATAAAAAAAATGCAAGGTTCCTTAGTCAGATCATGACAGAATTTTAATGCTTTTGTTGGCTGCATCCTTTTGCATCCACCATTCACATTGGGATGAAAGGAAACCAAGGTGCATAAGAAGGAAGTTGCTGCTATTGTTTAGAAAGAGATGAAGATTAGTACATTTGTCTGCTTCTGTGTATAGGAAGTAACTATGTCAAATGGAAAGACTTCTCTATAAAAAAAGAGCTAGAAAATCTGGCAAGAAAAGAAGCTTCTGTTCAAATTGAACAAGCCCTGAAGTCTTCATATCTTTATTTGGGACTAAGAGCTACTGAGCCACAGAGTCTGCATTCATACATTCTATAATACTTGCATCCAAGGTCAAAATCTGGTACTGATCAAGGAGTAAAATCCACACTCATTTACACTGATGATGTTATCTAGTTGAATAAATAACTATCTTCAAGCGAACATCCAAGTTCAGAGAGGACCAAGGATTCCACATTTAAACCCTGAGCTACATATATTTTATTTTATTGTTCAGTTTTATTTTGAAAACACAAAGAAAAATAGCTCAGTATCTCAAAGGTCTCTCTCTCCCACATGTTTAACCCCATCTTCCATTGAGTTAGCTGTGTTAAATAGATCAATTTCCAGCACAGCATACTTACCAGGCATTGAAAGCCACTGAATTCAATAGTACTTAATACATTTTAAACCAGGAGTCTTCAACTTGACAGCTTTAAGACTTCTGGACTTCAACTCCCAGAATTCCTCCTCCGGTCATGTTAGCTCAGAAATTCTGGGAGTTGAAGTCCACAAGTCTTAAACTTGTCAAATTTGAAGACATTGTCCTAGAACTACATGGACCACAGAGCAGGTAAGGGAACCATCTGACCTCTGTTTTAAACATACAGGTGAGTCCAAACTTCTTCAAATAGTCTAGTTTTCTATGGGTGAACACACAGAGACAGAGAGACAGACACAGACACAGACAGACAGACAGAGACAGAGAAAGTGACAGAGAAGAGACTAGCTTGGAAGAGAGAGAACGGTTTGTGTGAACAAATGCAGAGAGGTTCAATTAATCCTACAAATGTCTTACTTTACAGCCAATTTTAAGTAGTGCAGTATTCATTAATAATTAATATTAATATTGCAGTACTCACAGGTTTCCCTTGCTACATGTGAATTTCCTTTATGCAAATTCACCATTGACCCCAAAATAGCACTAGTAACTAATACATTTGAACATTTCATCCAGAAATTTGTTTTATGTAAAAAAGAATTACTGTTACACAATTTGTGCCAGCATCATCAATATGCCTCAAAGAACTGGAAACATGCCTAGATTTCCTCCACTAAAATCACTAAAACATTTTCCTGTCAAACTCTTTTGCATCTTCACTTATGGGTTGTACAGTGGTTCTAATTATGAAACTTGTACTTCTACACTTCATGTACTTCTACACTTGCCATAGCCACTATTGTTACTATGGGGTTAATTAGGAACAGACATGGACAGAATATGTCATGCCAAGAATCCTCAGTCCTCACAAGTGCCTTTTACCTTGTGTGTAACATGTCAAAGTTTGCTAATAATGTTTAATGCCACAAGATATTCTATATATTTGTGTGCCATTATATTGACCCCCTCCTCTTTGTGGCAGCCTCTCAAGTACTGGAATACTGCTATTATGTCTTTTTTTCCAGGCTAGCCAAACCCAAATTCTGCAACCGTTCTTCATATGTTTTAGTCTCCAGGCCTTTAATCATCTTAGTTGCTTTTCTTTGCACTTTATCCCAAAGTCTCAACATATATTTTGTAATGCGATGATCAAAACTGGATGCAATATTCCAGGTAGTCTTACTAAGACTTTATAAAGCGGTACTAATACTTCACATGATTTTGATTTTTTGCCTTTGTTTATACAATGAAGGATTGTATTAGCTTTTTGGCTGCTGCCACACACTACTGAATCATGTTTAAGAGCTTGTCCACTCAGACTCCAAGATCCCTGTCACAATTACTGTTTTTGATTTGTTTAGCTTTTTAATAATATAACTCACATGAGATTAATTATAATTTTTGTCTTCACTTCATTGATGGGCCATCTGGTAAAATAAAGCCAAGTCATGGCACACACTTCAAAGTAAATCGGGAAACCTGTAATTGTGGAGTTTATCTGGCAAGAACAAAGATTGCTTATCCACAGGAGATACGCATGTGTAAATCTTGTAACAGTCCTGGCTAATTGGAAAGCTGATAAAAGTAACATGAGTTAGACAACTTGCAGATCTCAGCTAACAGTTAGGGATAGAGATGGCCTGCAGCAAATCAAATGTGTATTAGATAACCCCTACGGCATTCATTAGCTAAGACTTGGGAATAGGGACTTGGGAATAGGGACAGCTAGAGACCAATAGAACAAATTGTAGAATTATTACTAAAATGTTTATTAGATGATATGTCTTTATCTCACTTTGTCCCACCTTATCCATTAGTGACAATGTATAAAACTTGCTCAATCCTTTGTTCTTGGCTCTTGGCATTTTGACCAGGAGACCTTTTCCTTGGAGTACTCCAATAAAAAGCAATCAGAAAATCTGCACCTTATGTCTGGCATCTATCATTGGCTTTGGCACTAGGCTCAGAACCGAATTGGGGACAACAGCACATTGTTTAGTTTTAAGATCTCTAGCAAGCCAGTAAAAACTCTAATCTTTGGCCCCAAGGTAAAGTTAATTTTGTTTGTTTCTAATGAACAAAAAATATAGATTTCATTAAATTGCCTTAAATTTCTAATCCATGCAGCTTTAAAATTCAGTTAATCTTATTTCTACATGAAGAATTTTAAAAATGCACCCTAAAAAATGTGTTTTTTTACTAATAACTGGATTTTTAATGCAGTTTTGCCTAATAATATATGTAACTTTCTGCAATCTTATTTTCCATGAAAAACACATTATTGTGTTTTATGGATTATATGTTTACAAATTCTCTTTTAAGTCGATAATTGCATTACAAAATTCAGAGAAATTGGATAAAATGTACATCCCTTAATTGACAAAATGAAAACATAATCCATCTTCACACTACAATCTGTTATTGTGCCAAATAATTAACAATAATTGGATATACATGGTATTTTGTTCAAAGGAGTTTAGGTAGCTAGGGAAAAAACTATTCTTTTTTTATAATTCATGTTTTATATAATCCTAATCTTCCAATTTCAACAATACTATTCTCTCTTTATAGCTTTCTCATTTTTTTCATTAATTTATTTAAGCATAAATAACATTTCACAATGTATTTATCATCCCCTATTAAGTTACTTATATTTAATATTTTAAAAATTATTCATTATTCCACCATGGTTTCAATATCCCAAATATCTAGAACTACTAATCAGACTAAATATTAACAAAATTTAATCAATCCCATGATCGTATCTCAGAATTCCCACAGTTTCTAATCCTTAAAAGTTTTAAGTTTACAATATATTTTAACACACTGTTAATATTAATAATACAATTAAATTACCTAATCCTAAACTTCCACCTTCTACCCTTAGCTTACTTTTAAATATAGTAAATTCTATTATCTATCAGTATATATGCTACTATTTTACCTTTTTATATTTTCTACTTTTCCATTTTATTAAAAAAAACTATTTTGATTGTGATACATATCATTACATCTTTCACATTCTCTTTCAGCACTTTCATATACTAGAGACATAATAACCTTCCACTCTAAATCTGATTTGAAATGTACCTCCCAGAGAAATAAATAATAAATGGAATATCAACCATTTGTGGCGATTCCATGAAACACCAAAGTAAAAAGCTTTCTGCAAAGAGCCTTACATAGTTGTAATATTTATTATTTCAAAAGTTGGAAGATATTGGTAGTGATGCCTTAATCATTTTGTATATATTTTTTTTAAAGTGCAGATCTTCTCCAGGCTTCCTGACAACAAGAGGCAACAAAAAGAAACAAATTTTGAGTTTCTACAAATATACACATATACTAATCTACTGATCTGCTATTTGGCACACAAGAACTGTTATATTACAGAATATTCTCTCCACTATTTTGTTTAATTATCAGAGTTCCTGACCAAGAAACAAAAAATAGAAAATATTTTCTATGAACCCAAAAAGATATTTCAAGGATCTTTTTTTCTTAACAGAACTCATAGCCATAGAGGAACTGCTTTGAAATTTGACCTACAACATACAACTCATCTGTTTAAAACAAAAAGTGAGAAATCTTATTGGGCTTACAAGAAACACAATACCTGCAACTACAAAGTCAACTATTTCCATCATTAAGAATAACTTTGCAAGTATTTGGTACTATACTTCTAAATGTTTCCATAATTAGGCAATTATATACACTTTACATATGAGAGGAAATGTCCTATTACACTCAATCCTATTCAAACTAAAATAAAAAGGTAGAAATAAAAAACATACACGTGGAAAACTTTTCTGCTATTCAGTTTGACTATTTTAAAATAAATATTTGTTCTACCTATATATGGTTTTTAGAAGAATATTCCCTTGATTTTTTTAGGTCATCTGTTAATTTTAAATACCGTAATTTAACCTCTGAAATCACTCTGATTCAAGTCTCATTCAAGGAGACTACATGCAGTTCTATGACCAAAGGTTGTACCCTAAAATGGGAAGAAAATGGAAAGAAAAATCTCTACGGAGATCTTAAAGTACTTGATCAGAAAATAAGACTCCTTTAGTAAAAAAACAAGGGGATAAAGTGAAAGCTGTCAAAGTTCATGCTGAGCTCTCATTGTTCCTGATTAAGAAATTCTGTGCCTCCAAGTTTTCCACTGCTTTCATTCCATTGAATGCACATGTATGATGCATTATATCACTGCAATTACATTGGGTAAAACCAGTTGGCTTTATCAGAAATAAGTGTATGTATGCATACTGTATGCATTAAGCAATTCCCTCAGAGAACTTTATAACTTCCGCCCTAAAATCTTTCAAGAAGCTATTAAAAACTTCTCACTGGCCTTAGGATGGGGTACTTGTGGAATCCCGACAGATTTGGTTCATTTAGTGTTGACGTAGCCTTTCATCAGTTCTGTTTCCTATTGTTATTTCTTGCTCTTTCTGTTTTAATTGAAAGTTGACCAGAGCTGTAGCTAGGCAATCTTGAAATCTAATGACATAAATAAATGGTAGCCCAACTCATTTATGTCACCACTAGAGACCCAAGGAAGAGACTGAATCTTGACACATGGTATCATTAGCAGTTAGCATTTACATTATTTCAATAAGATACCTTTCAAAAGACAAATACATGACACTGATATCATCGGGATGAAGTGGGTTTTTTTGCTTTGGATTCAAACCAGCATATTGTATGTGTTTAGCAAATAGGACATCTGAATATTTGCATTGTTTGAAAGGAGCAATGAAAGTTGCCTAATAGTGGAAGGATGATTTAACCCATTTTTGCAAGCCCATAGCAAGCAATAATAATACCACATATATTTTTAAAAAACTTCTGTTTGTGTGTGTGTATGCAGTCACAAATACAATGGTTTTTTTCTATATGAGGAAAAGAGATTCACAATCTTTTTAGTATATCATGGAACTGTAAAATTAAAATGAGCCCACTGATTTGAACATATCATGCAAATCTAATCAATTATCATTTATTCAACAATGTTGAATGTATGTATAGGGTTTAATACAATCTACAAAATAGAACCACTAAATTTTATTTAAATTGGAATGCATTTTCCAATAATATGGTTGAGGAAGCTTTAGTTTTTTATGCCAATGTAATTTTTTTATTATCTCAGTTAAAGAACTTGACAAATCAGATTTCCTAAGCACGTAGTGGCAGCCAAAATTCAGATTCTACAAGAAAATTGAACCACCAGACTCTAGTAACAAAAGTTCAAAGTGTTTATAAAATGTGTTCCAGAAAATCTCAATACTAGCTCTCTAGAATAGTATATTCTCTATTTGCTTTCATTTGTATTCCTGACATTGTACATTTGCACCTATCACCCACATTTCTGATGCCAAGGACAGCGTAAATCACTTCTCATCTCTCTCACTGCAGTCTACAATTTTAAGGAAGTGTTTTAGAACTACCATATATTTTTTTTTGCATGCAAAAAAACTTCATTTGGTCTAATGTTCACTACTAAACATTTTCACTTTTGATCCTTTTTTCTGGTTACTAAGAGTTACACAAACATGTTTATCTATTGACTATCTACAATTTGGTGGGAAGACAAAACACTCAAAACAACTTTGTAATCTGTCAAACATGTCAAGTTTATATAAGTGCTATACATGAAGGGGGGAAATCAGTGAGGAATGTATGAATGAATGAATGATATTCAACTCGTACAGTGGTGGGATTAAAAAAAATTTACTACCGGTTCTATGGGTGTGGCTTGGTGGGCATGGCGTGGCTTGGTGGGTGTGGCTTGATGGGCATGGCAGGAGAAGGATACTGTAAAATCTCCATTCCCACCCCAATCCTGGGGTTAATGCAAAAATCTCCATTTCCTCCCCACCCCAGCTCCATTATCTGATGCAGGGCAACCAAACAAGACTCAGCCAATCAGCTGGGACTTGGGAGTCAGAGAATAGATGGGGGCGGGAACAGTCAGAGATGGTATTTGCCGGTTCTCCAAACTATTCAAAATTTCCACTACCAGTTCTCCAGAACTCGTCAGAATCTGCTGAATGCCACCTCTGAACATGTATCAAACCACTCTGTATTTTTTCTGTAGTTCTCATACAATTTATAATAGACAGTTCCCAAATGATACTTATTCACAAGATAGCTAATATAAAGAGACAGTTGCAATCTTCTCCATCATCTATGAAAAGACTTGCCTCCTTCTCAAATCACAAAGTATTTTTTTAAGTATCTGCTCTTACGGACTAGGGAACAAATTGGTCATAAATGGGAAATGGTTCAGTCACTAAAATTCTTATAATCTTATTCTTTTCAGTGCAATGATTCTTGACAAAGAAAACACTGTAAGAATATTTCACAGAAAGCATTAAGGCAGAGCCTGAGATAATTTGATAAAGGAGAATTTGTTTATGAAATTTTATTTCAAAGTAAATCAAAGATCCCCCCATAAAAAATCTCATAGAATACGATAATTTTATGATTCATTATACAATTTATAAATTGTCAAGGTCTGTGTATGTATTTCTGTTAGATCCTAAGAAGATTCTTTTGAACTGCAGTATTATTTTGGAATCCAATATATATTCCTAGTTTCCTACTATTTTAGTCCCTATGGTTTAGAATCAGGAGAACTATCTCATTTTTTTCCTTCTTCTGCTTTCCTTGCTTAATAAATAATTAGAGAGGCTTTAAAAATTAAGCTGAATTGCTTTTCCTATAATTGTTGAGGAGATTAAGTTACTATTTTGTCTCTCTTTCTTCAAAGGTCTGTGCCATGAAGGTGTTATCCAAACTGTCTACTGTATCTCACCAAAAATAATATATCTGTTATTTCTCCTGTATTTGCAGGGGTGGGATTCAAATGTCTTAACAACCGGTTCTGTGGGCGTGGCCTAATTTGTAGGTGTGGCTTGGTGGCCATGTCACTGGGTAGGCATGGCTTGTATGTAAATATTGTAAATATTTATGTAAATATTGGATTTTTTTTATTTTAAAAAAGCAACTTTTACCCAAAATCAGGCAAAGCAGGCAGGCAGATTGAGTTGGTCACAGAATCACAGATTCACTTAGAGATCTATATACAAATGCCTATATACAAATGCACAAAGTCTGGGGAACAAGCAGGGTGAACTCGAAGTACGAATACACGAAGGTAAATATGATATAGTTGGAATAACAGAAACTTGGTGGGATAAAACCCATGACTGGAATATACTGGTAGAAGGATAAAAACTATTCAAAAAAACCAGACCCCATAAAAGAGGAGGTGGAGTTGTACTGTATGTAAAGGACCACTATGAAAACCAAAGAATGAAAACCACCTAAAAATCAAATGGGTCAATATATAAAGAAAAAAAGAAATGACATGCCATAAGGTATATATATAGGCCAACCCAATTTCATGCAGAAAAAATAGATGTCCTTTTGCCAGCCAACCAACAAGCATATGCACGGAACACACAACAATATAATGGGAGACTTTAATTATCCTGAATATCAAACTGGGCAACCTAATTCCATGTCACCAAGTCGAATGACAATCAAATAAAGTTCCCTAACCCAACCTAGCTGGACACACTTTATTGTCCCAAAAGGTAATGAGGTAGTTGAAAGCTAGAGGGGACAGCCCATGACTGGACTGTATTCATTACAAACAGAGCGAAGACGAGTATATTAGAGCGGAGTTCCTTCAACAGCGGAAAACCTTGGTGAGAGTGACAACGTGTCCATACAAGAACTTCTAAATTTAACACAAACACAAGCAAACCAGAAACATAATGACACCAGAGTCTTTTAAAAAAGCTGATTTCAATAAACTCAGAGGAAAACTTGGGAACGATTTCCATGGATAAATTCCTAAAGGGGAAAACAACTCAAGAATTCGTGGGGAAACTCTAAAAAGTATGATCATAGAAGCCAAACCAGCACAATACCACTGAGAAAGAAAAACCAAGAAATCCTCAAGAAGAAACCAGCATTGGCGTGACAAAATCTCTCTGGCAAATTGAAAGAAAAAAAGGACCAAGTACAAAACAAATGGAAAGAAGGAACATACAACTTAAGGCAGGAATATCAGCAGAATAGCCAAAATCTTGCAAAGACAAAGTCAGGATAAGCAAAGGGCTCAGAACGAACAAAGACTTGCAACAAAAGTCAAAGATAAATAAAAAAAAGTTTCTTTTCAACATAAAATAACAAGAAAAAAATCAAAGAAATGGTCCACTAAAGAGAGAATATGGCAAGGGAAGGTTAACAGGCAACAGACGAGAAAGCAGAACGCTAACCATTCTGTGAATCACATCTATCACACAAAAAAAACTATAGTTCAACCCACCAAAAACATAACTGTAAAAGAGCAGACCAGAAATAAAAGTTAAAATAAGCAAAAAAAAATAGTAAGAGAATACCTGTCTGATCTTGATGAAAAACAAATCATCGGCCTGATAGATTATTATTCCAGAGTTTTAAAGGAGCTGGCAGAATCATCTCAAGAACCACTGCAGCCATATCTTTCAAAAATTCTTGGTAGCACCAGGGAACTACCAGGGGACTGGAAAAGAGCTGATGTGGTCTCCCATTCTTTCAAAAAAGAAAAAAAACAGGACCCAGGAAAACTATAGGACAATCAGCCTAGCATCAATACCGGGGAACATACTGGGAAAAGATAATAAAAACAGATTTTTGCCACACATCTAGAAACAAGTAAAGTAAATAACTACAGTCAGCACAGGTTTGTTAAAAACAGATCATGCCAAACCAATATTATTTCTTCATTCAACACTAGTGACTAATTAGTTAGTCAGCAAAATACTGTGGTATCCATATTATTTAATTTTAGCAAGGCATTTTGACAAAGTAGACCCACAACCACTTGCTAGTAAGCTATAAAAAAGTGGAAGTTAGTTAGCACCACCACTAGGCATTGGACTCGTTATCAGGGCTTGGCAAAACTGTACTCAATGGTTATCCTCAATGGGTCTAAAGTTCTACATGGAGGAAAGTACAGCAGTGAGAGTTGCCACTGTCAGCCTTCAAGATCTTCTAACTATCGCTTTGCATCTTTCCGGCTGTCTAAGTAACTGAGGGGGGAGGAGGGGATGAGTCTGGGAAGTGAGCTGGAGGTGTTTTGATTTTTTTCTGTTGTGTAAATGAGGAGTGGGGGGGAAGCATACATCAAGTTAGGTTATTTATTTTCTCGCTTAGCTTTCTTTTTCTTTCTGCGGAACTGCAACCCGTAAATCGAAATATGCCAAGGGGGGGTCAACCGGACAGAGGCCTCATCACCACCTGAAAGATGCCTACATGATCATATCCACAACTTCTATTTGGAGATTTATCGAACTATTGGGTGGGAACATTTCCATTTCACTTCTGTATATTGATTTTAATGTCGCCTAATTCTTCAGAATTCAGGATCTTTTGTTCCTACCACTTTCATATTTCAGTAAAGATATCTTTTTCTACTAACTGTAAGAGTCCAAGTATTCTCTTTCTTGGTTTTGAATAGGAGAACCACCTGACATTAATCTGAATCGCACATCTACCAAGCTCCCACCTGGGTGAGCAAAACACCAACTTTTCTTTTTCAAGGGGGGCCTGAAGCAATTCATGTCATCTTCAAGGCTAGTGGACCCAGCTGAGACTGGGAGCCATTTGAAGGGCCAAGATGCTTTGCTGCGTACAGGAAGCCGAAATCGTTAGCAGAACTCAATCTGGAAAGAGGATTCCAGCTGTGAGCCAGATGGGTCAAGTGGGGGTTGGCTGGAGTGATCCGGAGAAGGACCCCCCCCGGATCACAACCACCTGCCGACGTGGGAAAAGAGGAGCCATGCGCGAGAGAGGAAGAGAGAGAACTCTTACTGGATCAAGCAGGAGACTCCTTAATGAAGCCGTTGAACAACACCAAGCTGCCACAAAGGTATGAAGGGGAAGGGGAGTAAGCTCCACTAAGGAAGCAGAGCAGCCCCCTCTCCCCATAAATCAACCTGAAGCAGCAGGCAGCCCGGGGCACCCAGTGGGGAGGTGTAATTCCCTAGAAGGCGAGAGAAGCTCCTTAATGTTGCCTCCCATTAGGAAGTAAAGTATGGTGGTAAATCCCCAAAACTTGGGGTTTTTCCAAGCCCAAGTTTTGGAGCGATTATGAGAATACGAGAGGATTTTTCCTCAGAAAGCAGCCAAGTTGAGATGTGTTAAGGCTCTGGATGGGGGAATAGCTTTGGCAGAGTGGATAGATCATTGCATAATGATGGGATAACCCTGGATAACCCTTGCATACATAATAATGACTCCCAGCCTGGATGAATTATAACCTGCTTCATGGCTGCCTTTGCGCGGCTTGAAGGTTTGAAGGACCCTCTGGTAGAAGTTGAAGGCCGTCCGGATCAGGATGAAGGACCATAAAATCAGGGGTGGAGGTCAGTGGGCTGACTACACCCATGAATTTAGTGACAGTTTAGTAGGTCATATCCGAGGCTGGTCCCAGGAAGCCCTGATGAAAGTATTTAAAGATGGATTAAATGAAGATGTGTACCACGTATATGCATGTGCTAGAAGAAGACTCAAATGACTTGGTGCAGATGTCTATTCAGGTACTTGCTGGCAGAAGAATGGAAATTTGATTTAACCTGAAGCAGACCAGCGGGCGGTTCTTGGGTGGAGCAAGCCTTCCCCCCCCCACGTCCTCAAGACGGTCCCAAACCTCAAGAAGGAGGAGCGATGGCAACGACCCAACACCCTTCTGCCTGTTTCTATCGGCAAGGAGGGCTGTGAACTGCAAAGTAAACTGGAACTTTAACTCGGTGGCACCGAAAGGATGGGAAGAAGCCTGAAACAATGCCCCAGCGAAAGCCTTGCAGAAGGTGTGCTACAAGATGAGACGAGGTTGGCAGGAGGTCACCCCTCTAAGCAGGAGAGGAGCCAGCAACCCTGACTACCCCTGAAGAGAGCGATTGGACGACTCAGAATACATGACTTTTCCTGGTAAGTCCAAATGGGGCCCTATGACCCATTCAATGAAAATTGAGGGGACCCACTTCAGGGGTTGAAGGAAAAGCTAGCCTGCTAGACCTTTGGGTGCATCTAACCGGTTGCGGTTCGTGATCCATCAACACAGGAGTAGTGGAGAAATAGGGGCTTAAAAACTAAACCTCTAAAAAAGTGGCCCATTGCCTCTTTGCCCGGCAATTAGCATGGATCAGTGGCTGGGGGATTGCCCTTGCATTTTCTATCCACGAACCTGATAGAAATGATCATGTGAGAGCATAATGAAGACTCTTCTTTCTATCGCTGTCCCCTGGATGAAAGAGCAAACCGTCAATCTGGGATTAACCCTGGCTCCGGAAACATGGAACCCCCACGTTACATGGAGCAAAGGGGTTGTTGCACATACGTTACCAAAGCATGACCGGAAAGAAGGGGAGAAGCTCCCGCAAAAGCTTCAGATTCCAATTTAAAATAGCTTCCACAGGGTATGAACCCATGAAAGGGGAGGAGAAAAATTCCCAAAGTAGTTATGGAATTTAACAAGAAGTATTCAGTGAGAAGGCCTCGGATGAGCTTCCGCCTCACGGTCCAAGGGACCTGTTGCTATTGAAAATTTTGCCTGGGTGAAGCTCCGAAACCGAAGCCTGTACTCAATGACACCACGTGGAATTGGAGGAGCTAAGATTGTTTATAATAAAAATCTGGAATGTGGTTTTGGCATCAAACTGCTAGACTCCAGGTAAGCGGCCCAGTGTTGTTCTTGAAAAGAAAGATGGTCAGAAGCTGGTGGTGGACTTACAGAAAATTTGAATCCATTTCCGTTGAAAACATGATATCCCCTCTCTTTGATGAAGGACATGCTTGGCCCACCTAGCCAAGGAAAGATTTTTCACGAAATTGGATTTTTGAGAGAAGCAGAACTAACCGAGTCTCAAATTAAGGTCAAGGGGATGAGCTAGGAAGGACCGGGCTTTTAACTGCCCGATTGGGTTGCTTCCAATTCAACGATTCTTCCTTTTGGCCTACAAGGGTCCCAGCCTGTATTCTATGCAGATGATCAATCAGGTGTTACATGAACCATTTATAAACAGGGGGGTTCTGGCGTTTACTTCATTGACATCCTTATCTTACAACGGAAACTCTGGTATGAAACAGTGTGAACTGGTGCGTCATTTCCTACAAGAAACTGCTGTGCCGTAAGTTGTATGGCTAAACTGTCCAAAAAGTGAATTCCATCAAAGAGAAAAGGACTTATTTGGGTATTGTGCATTTCATCTGAGGGCATAGAAATGGATCCAGAGAAGTGGCATGCCGTATTGGAACAGGCTCCCCCCCACTGTACCAGAAAACAACTACAGAACTTCTTGGGATTGCAAATTTTTACCGGCAATTTATTCCCGGCTTTTGCTAGATTAGCAATGCCCATCACCAAATCTTCTTAAAAAACTCAAGGAGAGGTGAAGCCAAGGCCTAGCAAGCTGTTGGGAAATGCGTCCATGGAGTGCCAGGGCAGCTTTTTGAAGCTAAAACGACTGTTTGCCTGCAGAAACCAGTGCTTAAAGGCACCGGACATGCGGAGGCTCCTTCGTGATCCAAGCCGCATGCGATGATGTGGCTGTGTTTGAGCTGTGTTACTTTTAAGGGAAATGAAGAAAGGGACCTTACATCCTTGTGTGTGTTACCTCCCGTAAACTATTCTGAAAACTGAGAGAAGGTGGGCCGTCTGGGAAAAGAAGCTTTTGCAGTTCGTTGGGCCTTACTGACCTGGAGACATTTCCTGGAAGAGCAAAACATGCTATTTGAGGTATGGACTGGTCATAAAATTTGGGAGGCCCTAAAAACACCTCGGAAGCTATTCCCTCTAAAACAAAGTTCGCTGGGCCCAAGTACTTCAAGCGTTCAATTTCTCATGAAGTGCATTCCAGGGGGACAGACTTCTTTGGCCAGATGCTCTACTAGACATACACACCCATTACTTGAAATTATATTCGCCCCAGCGAGTGATAAGCCCACTTGTTTCAACCACACATCTAGCCGCCCCATGATCACCAGAGCCCAAAAGAGAAACAAAGAAGTGGACTTATCAAATGACCCTTAAGCCGCTACGACAACTAAAAGAAGCCCATACAACTGCATGATTGGTTCCGTGGCTCATTCGAATGACTATACAGTTAGAGAATGTTTGAGCTTGGGTGGGGTACCCAAGATTGTATGTGGCCCACAGGTTGCTGAGGGGCCAAATATTACAAACAAGCTCATGATTCTCAAAGCAGCTGGGTCACTTTTGGATTCTGTGATAAAACCTTACACGTCTGGTAAGCGGCAATTAGCTGGTGGCCTTATATTCTGTAAAGAAGAAAATTGAAGCTTATATAGCTAGCTGGCACCAATTTTGTTGCTTCGGCAAAGAGACCTCCTGGTAAGCCAGCAGGCGTTGTTACAAATGTTACCTTGAACCAACAGCCCCCTGGAAGGGAAATCTCTATGGACTTATAGTGGAACTAGCCGAAAGCAGTGAAACCACGGTTATTTTGGATCTGGTAAACCGATTTGTTTTTCCAAAAAAGTACTTTGCATACCTTGTTTCCAAGATTCCATCATGCAAAAGACATTGGCCTGAAACTGTTACTATTTCAACGATATCTCATAGGTTTACCCCATCTTCTGTGCGTTTCCGGATGCATAATCTCTGCAGAAGACTCGTCCAATTTACCTCCAAATTTTTGGAATAGAGTTCCTGAAGGTTCGATAGTGGCTCCGCCACAGGGGTTAAGCTCGCCCACGACCCCCAAACAATGGGCCTGTGAGAGGACTAACGCCAAGTTAAGAACAGTATACTAAGGATGTTATATAATATTATCAACAAAAGATAATTGGTTCCTGACCTACTGCATTTGCTGAAGTGGCAGAGTATAACTGAAACTCCGTACATAGTAGTACTGGTGATTTTACTCCAATTTGAAGTAGCTTCGCGGACAAGATTTATGTACCCATTACCTGAACTTCCTCAGGAAAGGTCCCTAACCTGTCATGTCGTTGGCATGATATGTGATAACTAAGCCCAAACTTAACCTGGCTAGTAACACGCAAAGCAATTACGATGGGGCCATCAGCTCATAAGAAGTTTGCAAGACAAGAAAAACTCTCCACAGAAATTATATACACAGGTGAACAAAGTTCTTCCTGCCTCCACCAGAATACTCCTACAAACCACTCAAAACATCTGAAGGTCATTGGTCCTAAAATATTGTTGGTCCCTTTTCATGACTGAAACAGATTTAAACCCATGTTAACAGTTCAGCTGAACTTACCTAAAAACCTCTTCGACCCCAAATTTCACCCGGGTCATTTCACAGAGTACAGGAGTGAGTGGGCAGGCAGGGTGGTGGACCCAGCCAGTCGGCTTGCATTTTGCGGTTTCTCTTGAACTGGGCAAAATCAAATAAACAACGGTTCTAATACGTCATACCACGTCCCACCAGGTAGAATCCCACCCCTATGATATTTGTACCGATATTTTCTTGGATGGATGTTTGTTGTATTCTAATTCCCTGGGGCAACTCGAGAACAACCTTTCAGAATGATCTGCCAAGAAAACCTGACCCAGTGACTTAGCACATACTTTCAACATGGAAAATCCAATCCTATGAATATATTACATAAATATTTCTGTTCTTCCAAAGACTGGTACATCTAACAGAGCTCGCTAACTATCTTCGTCCTAATCTCAACTAACTATGTGCTTCAGCCTTCCTCAATATAACAGTTACTTTTCAGATGTTATTTAATTATATTTCTCACATGATTCCAAATATTTGAAAGCAAAAACTCAAGGTGAGATTGCCTCTCATCTCTTGAAATTACCAATACAGCAAGCATCAGAACTAGATTGCTATTCTATCCTTTCAACAGCAAAACAAACCAAATCTCTCTTATTTAGCAACTCTTACATTGAGATGCTTCAAGTCAAACTCATGTTTCATTGGATATTAGTTTTGCCTGGGGCACAATCGGAAGTTTATAATTTCGAAGGGCAGTAGCCTTTCAATTTTCTTACTACATCTTCTTTCCTAGATTATTTTGATCACGATTTTTCTTTTCAGTGACCAGAAAGGTGTTAAAAATAACACTATTAAAAAACTATTTTTGTTCTTAAAGTCTTTCTAAGCCTCCTGAAGTCTTTTATCTGCCTCATTATGCTTACTTCCTTTAATCCCTTTTTCATTTCTTATCACGAGAGAACAAATTGATTACAGTCATCCTAACCTCTTGCAAAAGAAAGAAGAACTTGCTTTCGTACAAATGTTTAAACAAACCTAAAAACCGAAATAATAGGAATTTGTATGAAAATTCATTCCTTGGTGTCTCACATCACATTGTAAAGGTACAAATGATTAACAAGTGCTTCAATGAAGTTCCTTTCAACAAAATAAAAGCCTATGCCAATAGCAAATATCATTATTTGCTAGCACTCACTGATGAAGCTGCAAAATATTTTCTGTAAATAATGGAAAGATCTATTAAACAATCCACAGCATAAGATCTCACTATTACAATTATTGCAAGAAATTCATAAAATGATGCAAAACACAAATGTCTCCAACTCAGCCATACATAAAATTTGAGGCTCAGTTGCAGTCGTAAGTTGAGAGCACAATACTACTTCTGTTCAATAACAGGACTCTGGTTGGGGCACGGTGAGGAAAGGTGACGCAAATATAAATCGATCCGTTCCCATCCTCTTCATAACTTATAAATAATGGAGACACAAAGGGGGGAAATCTTTATATCTTATGAGTCACCATCAAAAATAACACCATCACAATAGGAGAATAAATTACCAGCTGTATGTCATTTTCATATTATATTATAATGCTAGTGTAAAATAGTCCCAAAATTCCAGGGATCCAGGTTGTTTAAAAGTCACATAGAAGGTAGATCTGTGCAGTTGTAAAGGTTAATAAACTGACTGTTTCAGATGTATTGCTTTTTTAAAAAAATGCATCAAAGCAAGACACGCAAACTTTCCCTGAATCTGAACAAAATGACACACATACTCATAGATGCTATAATTGGAAGTACAGCAACAATAAATGCTATCTCGGGGACCATTTATTTTCCATTTCACTTCTCATCACAGTCTAGAAAGGAAAGTTACATAGGCGGAAAATAAATGTTAGTCATAAAAGAATATTAATCTGTTCACCAACAAGATCAATCATATATAAAATAAAAATCCCAAGTCCCTGAATATCTACAAAGTGAAAGCACTCCAATTCTGCTACAACATAAATAAGCTCTTTCCTAAACAATCACACAGCTCCTTTCATCAAAAGTGCACACATCACCCAACGATTGCATCTTAGATATCCCTGATAATTAAAAGAACAATTTTTCTTAACTTTTTTTGAAAAAAAAAAAGAACTTATTAAAGCTCTTCAGTGGCAACTGAGAAACGGCCTTGTATATTGCATTTTTTCATAAATACAACTTTGAAACATATTGCAATCTGACACTTTACTCGGGATAAAAAGGCAATTCTTCTGTTCACAAATAAAAATCCAGCTTCCCTGACATTTGCCATAATGAAAGAGAAAACAGTAAAGATGCTGAACTTAAAACTGCAAACCTTTCTATGTTAACGGCCCTGTCACACTGCCGACGGATGCAAAACGTTTGTAAAAAGGACAATCGATGAGAAAATGTTCCATTCCGTTGCCTTATCCGCTCTCAAAGGGGCAAAAAATTTGCATAACCAGAAGCGGACAAGCCACCGGAAAGGAACGGATGGGGGGAGGACTTAGGGCGGATGAAAAGCGGAATGCTCCACGGAAGGTTAGCGGATTGAAGCAGATGGCACAGCAGGATGCACATCCGCAAAGGCTATTCCCAATCATGCAGTCCGGGGGCACATGCAGCAAAGCGGACCACGCAAGCGGGATAAGAGCAGATGCAGAGCCGGACGCTGAGCAGATGAAGCGGGTTGCATGAGCGGCTTCTGTGCTTAGCAGATGAAGCGGATGCACAGCGGAAGCCAAAGCGGATGCCTAGCGGAGCCTAGCAGATGCTAGCGTTCACTGCGCCATGGGGGAGGAATGCATTACGTCAGCCCCCGCGGATATAAAGGCGAAGCATGCCTCCGCAAGCAGGTCAACCATTCAGAGGAAAGACTGTTCCAACACAGCTCTCAAGGGGCTGCCTGCCTAAGCTCGCCTGCCGCCAGCCTGCTGGCCTGCCAACGCCCAGCAAACCCCACAACCATCTCATGGGGAAGAAGAGAAATAAGCCTCAGCCATTCTGCTGCCAGCCCGTGGCAAGAGGGACAGGGGCCACCATCCCACCCATGGCCCTCAACTCTGCTTCTCACCGTTCGCTGGGCTTCTGCAGACCCCCGCGCTCGCTCTTTCTTGGGGCTGGGGCTTTGGTTCTGCTTCTGCCTTCCTGCGGCAGCGAGCTGACTGATGATGCTTATCTGGCCAGTGGTGCTTCTCATGGCTGGATGCCTTTTCACTCCTGCCTGATGCCTTCGCTTCTCGGCCGTGGCTCTGGCTTCTCCGCTCGGGGTTGCTTAACTCATGCCTAGCATGCGCTCGCTTTCTTCTTGGCGGTGGCTCGCTTTCTGCTGCGTGCCTCCTACTCTGCTGATGCTGCTTCTGGCGGTGGTGCTTCTGCTTGGTGCTTCAACTTTCGCTGAAGCTGCTCTCTGCGCCCCACACCTCGGTGCGTGTCTTCTGCTGTCTTACTCTGCTGGCAATGCTCCTGGTGCTGGTGGCTCTCCTGCTGGTGCGCCATACTCTCTTGCCGCTTGTGCTCACCCTCGGTCCCTAGCTGGTCCCTGCTGGTTGCTCCTGGCTCCTGCTGGTGCTCCTGGTCCTGCTTGGTTGCTCCTGGATTCCTGCTGGTGCTGGTGCTTTCCTGGTCTGCTGGTTGCTCCTGTCCTGCCTGGTCCTGCTGTTGCTCCTTGGCTCCTGCTTGGCGCTTTACTCTTGCTGCTTTGCCTGATCCTCCGAGTTCCTGCTTGGTCGCCCTCGCGCTGCCTGCCACTACCCGCGATACCGACCCTCCGCCACCCACCACCAAACATCCCCGCCCGCTCACCGGTCACCATCCCAAACCACACACACGCCCCCCCTCGCTCGATCCAGACATGCCTATCACCGACGTCCACGCTAAGCCAGACCCAGCTCCCATGTGCTGGTGCGTGGTGGGGAGGGCAGCAGCCCCTCACAACCTGGAAGCCCCTCTGATGAGGGTCCAACTACCACGTTGTGGTCCTGCCAAAGGCGCGAAGACAGGAGCTAGAGCATAACCACGAGAACAGCGGAAGAGCGAGGCATATACGACCATTGCATAAACATCCACCAGCAAGTCTAAGGACAATTGACGCGATGACTGGTGAGCTGCGCACCAGTGGCCTGAGTGACGAGAACGAGGACCAAGTACCTACTATGGCAGAAGACACAGGCCTCTAATAGGGAACACACAAAAGGAAGGCAGGCTTGCTTTGGAGAGAGAAGGCGCGAGAGCTCCTGGGCTACACTTCATAGGTGCCTCTCGGCTGGAGACTGGAAGCACATGCACACCTGCGTACAGGAAGCTGCACCTCAAGAAATTTGGCCAGGCCGCGGTCAAAGCTTGATGGACCCGCAGAGACCTTCGTGGATGCCAAGTGCATCTTCCTGAGGGTGAGATCCGCCACCAAGGAGCAGCCCCTCTCCACAACCCTTCTCTCTCAGGCAGCCGGCTGAGAGCCACTCTCTATCCGCGGCAGAGAGTCATAGGTGCTCCTGTCCTCCAGGCAGGTACTCTGTGGTGATCGATGCGTTGCCATGACGCGAGACCCCCCAACAGTGTAGTACCCCTGCAGAGCATGTGGGGAGGACCCCCGCATACCTCCGCCTGCTGGCGCACTCAGTGGGAGAAAGGAGATGGCACTTGCCACCACAGCCTCAAACTGCATCCACCCGAGCTCCACCTCCACAGAAGGCAGAAAGAGACAAACTGGAGGGACAGAGCCACACTTCCTGCTGGAAGATAGAGACACTCATCAGGAGCAGTTGTTAAGATCTCCCTCTCTCAGGCTGGTTTACACACCGATCCTCATCCTCCAACCGCAAGCCCTTACCTCGCCTATGTGAACCAGACCCTCATGGACATGGCGGAACCCCAGTATCCAGGTGGTGAAAGGGACGGATCACCGATTCTGCTCACACACCCTCCTAGACCAGATGAACCTGCTCCCACCAAGTCCAGGTCTGCTCCTCCACCCCAAGGTGATGTCCACTTATCCCATTCCAAGGCTTTCCACAGGCCTCACCCTACCAAGGCTATGGCCTACCAGCAGTCCAGCAGCACAGGCAGCATTGAGGACTTCGCCAGTCCAGGCCACATGTTCATCGTACCGCCACCGATTGGCCACCAGGTTCCACTGATGCCGATGTCACCGATGCCACACAATGGACACCGATGGCCAGTCCGTTCACCAGCTTGCCGACCAGACAGCCCCACTACACTGCCTTTCCTTCCTCACACCCCGCAGCCAAGCCCGGATCCTTCTTCAGTACATCTGTATCCCAGATCACTGGGAGTTCTGACACCCATCCATCAGGCATGGAGGAATAAGGGGCTCTGCAACATCACGGGGCTGAGCCAGCTGTCTGAGAGCTTCTCTCAACACATCGTCCCCCCTGTTGTCACTCTTCAGGGCCAGGCACCCCAGTGGCGGCTTCAGACCAGCACTCCAGCAGCAGTCACTTCCACAGCACCTGCGACCCTTCACCCCTGATGACTGGGCACAACCTCCGGTAGACTGAAAGAGTTGCCAGGGTGGCTACTGTTGACTTTATCTTGGACACATTACTTGGTCACTTTTTCTTTTACAGCTTTGTTATTAATAAGATTATCTTTGCTTACACACTTGTTTCATTTATTTTTGTAAATAAAGGTTCTTGGTGGAAACTTTTATGAAATGGTTTTTTAAGCCTTTGTATCCGCGCCTTCGCCATGGGATCTCGCTCTCGTCGATAGTGGGATGTGTAGGGATACCTTGATGGGATTATACCTTACTACATACCTGCCAGGTAAGAATATCAAAGCAGTGGGAAACCCTAATGGGCACGACGATTTCATCACAATAGCATTACCTTTGGGATGGGTTAAGATACCGACCTGGAATGGGGCAGGACTACCGCTGTTGGATTGCGGTAATAGCTGTGGGATGAGATAACCGTCCAGTGCAAGCATACTGGGACTGTAGGGTTCCACGTCTCCATCATCCAGGTTGCCCATACCTGTTGGCCCTTTATTCATCAATAACAATTGTAGTCATTGATCCAACATATTCAACATACAACACAACTCTTCATATTATAAATGCCACTGGGTTTTCATTGATACGCGCCCCCCACCCAACTATACATGGCCCCAATCTCATTCTGTGTGCATGAGACAGGTCTGAAGGACAAGATCCATTAATCAATCTTAACTCATCCTGTCTTGCCACTCCAACTGCTCCAGCTTGGGAGTTTGCCCTCCAGTGTTTCAGGATGTCTGCGCTGCTTCTTCCCTTCACGTGAGGCTGCTGTTGGGCCTTGCACACATCCTTCAGTGTCTCTCATCAGGTACGCCCCTTGACTCCATTCACCAGGCTCCATGTCCCCAGTTGTCTTGTTTTGCAGGCCCACAGCCTCTGTTTCTGGCAAGACTGCTGGTCAGCAAGATAACCAGTGCGAATGACATTGTGCAGATATCAGGCAAGCTTTCCACGTATCCTCCTCACAGTCTTGCTGGGCAACTGCTGACATAGTTGGTGAGAAGATACCTGGAACTGTTTGGCCAGGATGCCAAAGGCATTCTCCAGTCCTGCCTTGCCCTGGGCGATAGCCCGTAGTTGCAAGATCCTCTCTTCAGAGGGAGGAGTCTGGAAGTGCTAGGGCTTCATGAGGTAAGGTTCCTGATGGGAGAAAGAGCGTCACTCCATCCCCCACGATGAAGCTTACGGGCACATCTTGTGTGTCGTTGGAGCAGGGGGCCTGAGTCTCGGGTAACCTCATGATTAGCGTACTCCCCCTTCACTCACCTCAAGCCATTACCTCCTGCTTATTATCAGGACGCCTCCCGTCAGTGTACCCACTGCTGATTCCAGTCCCTCTCCATTGAGATTGACACTCGACGCCGTTCTGACCTATTCAGCCTGGGAGTGTCATACTCGAAGATCGAAGCGTTGCCCTGAAGCATCGATTGTACATTGAACTTTGTAGCAGCACTCCACCATGGATGCAAGAGGATGATGCTGAAAGGAAGCCCTTTGTTAGTGGCAATAAAGTGGACCCTGAGTTGGGTGGGCTTTGCAGGCCACGTTGCTTGCCACTCTATGGCTCCAACGTTGTGGGAAGAAGTTCCACTTCTGCATACCGCTGGCTCTGCAACTTTCTTCCAGCCTTCTTCAGTGGAAGGGGTCACTGGGACCTCCGTCCAGGTATTCTTCGATTCCCTTCATGGCCTGCACCCACTTCTCCTGACCACAATGCCTTGATGGCTTTGTGTTGGCCCCCTCCAGCCATACCTGCATGCTCCTGTACTGGTTCCCTGAGGGCCATGTGGCACAGGAAGTACTCATCAGCTCTCACCTTGATGCCCAGTGGCTCCAGGCTGCGTCGCCCTGAGTGAGGCTCACACCAGTTATGCGACGTGCACTGCCTCCGCCGTCGTCTTTGGTCCCCAATCTCCAAATCACTGCAAGTGTATCTCACCGACAACCGCTCCACAAAACTATCGCTCCCTACCAGTACAATCAGTCCTGCGATGGCACATTATCCATACTATGGCACTACTAGATCACCAGCGTGAGGCAATAATGCCACCCTTCTACGTCACCTGTAGCACGTCATCCTTCGCTGATAAACTCTTCAGCTTGCGGCTATCTCCACCTATCAACAATGCTGGTATGATATACATCCGACTACCCTGCCTTAACCTTCTCCCGATCCATCTTCGGGGACCCAGACCTTCTGGGCTGCTCCGTCTTATCTACCTCCCCCGAGTCTTACGATCACGATCGTGAAAGAGGCCCTGTAGAAATCTGGTCTTTGCTGAACCTGTTGCAGAATCCATGGTGGCTCCAAAAAGGACTGTGTTACGCATCCATGGTGCGACAATGACTGGATGCTGTGGAAACAAACCAGAGAAGTGTGGGCGGGGGGATGAAGAGGTCTGCACAGCAGGGCTGCTGGTCTGAAAGTGAGATCATGTGAGTTGCTCCCCCTTTTTATGGGTATAGTGAGGTTTCCCTATGGTGTCTCTTTGCATTCCCTTTTAGGCATTCCTCTACATTCTTAATTATCCCGAGATTTGTCCCATCTGCGAATTGTTTTTTCCATTTTAAATGCTTTCTATGCGAGCTGCAATCTTGCTTTTCATCCTTTCTCCCGTCCATTTGCTACTTAATGCATGCGCATCCGTCTTCCACAATTCCGTCTTCGACTCCTCCCTGTGTCCGCTTGTCCCACTCGTGAGCCCAGGTTTTGAGTTGTGCGGTACATAATTTAGCGCAGCGGCATGCCTAGCGGATATAGTGGATGCATAACGGATGATGACAGATACAGAACGGAATGTTCCCCGTATGTTTGCAGATTGTCAGAATGGAATTGCGTTGGATACATTTTCCACTCAAAAAGCTTTTTGAAGGCAGCTCAAAACTTTTTGAGCGGATGGAACCTCAGTCGACGGATGCTGGACGATAGAGAGGGAGAAAAACAGACGAGTGAGACAGAACGGATGCATCGCGGTCATCCAATGGATGGTAAGTGTTTCTCTCTGTTTTACATCCTCTTTCCATCCATTGGTGCAGTGTGACATGGGCTTTAATAGTCCAGTTCAATCCATTCTGAATTGTTCTATGTGAGCGACATGTTGATATATTTGATATTTGAGGAAGCCTATTAAGTTGCTCTGTATTACCAAGAAGAAATGTCAAAGTGTAAAGTTGCTATATACTATAAATATTCTAGATTTATCAACATACAAATATTCATATGTGCCTTAGCCCAAAACTGTTCAGAGGACTGCCTACTTCCATTGAGTCCACTGGATAAATAGGACCTATCTTATCAGTGGGACACTCTTTGTGGCTTATAATGTATTCGACACCAATTCTTTTAATTCAGTCTGCATTTTCTGCAATGGGTTTCATGTTTATACACTTCTAACTAAAAGCCACAATTATGTTGACACAAAACACGTAATTTGTGCCACGTTGTCATCAAGTAAATGAGGCAAATTTCATAATTTTGTGTCATTTGCATGACATCATGGGTGTAATGTCATTTGCCTTTGTTGCCTTTATGCCTATCTTACAAATCAATTACCACACTAAATGAAATATGCCCAAGTTTTATTAGACCTAAGGTGGTGGCTTATAACAGACTTCTTCACACAAATATTTTAAACTTAAGCATTTTAATGTTAAAAATACTTTTTAAAGTTTATAATTTTTAGATTTCTTGTTTATATTTTTGAAAATCTGTTTTACAGAAAACTGGCTAAAACTTTTCAGATTCGGTACATTTTCTAAATTATACAAAAAAAAATACATTTATATGATTTGCCTGTTCCACAAGATACTGCACTGAGGTAGAGCAAGATCAGAAAAATTGAACATAGAAAACATACATAAAATGTCAGCCCTAATACAATCCACCCTACATTGCATCTTTCCTATTAAACAGAGTATGTGGCTTGTATTCCAAAAAAAACCCCTCCACATCCAGAATTAGAACTATAATGAGATAAAAATATAATAAGGTGCAAATTAATATAATATTCAGAGAGTAAAGTATTTGTCACAAGTTAATGAATATTTGATGACCCCCTTCCCCTTCTGTTTGTTTCTTTTTTGCTACCTTTCACCCAGGCATCTGTGTGCAGTCTACCCCTCATTTAGTGGCACAGGACAGGATCTTTTCAGGAAGAATATACTGGATTTATTGTTATATTTTATATTTTGCCTTTTTTCCTGAAGAACATCAAGCAGCAAATGGGGTGGTGGAACGTCTCCCATTTATCTCCACAACAGCAATTGTGGAGATAGGTTGGGCTGAGAGAGGTTGATCAGCCAAGCTATCCAGAAAGGTAGGTAGGTAGGTAGGTAGGTATTTACTTACTTACTTACTTACTTATTTATGTATTATTTATTTATTTATTTATTGTCAATTGCTTACAAGATAATAAGTATAAGTAAAAAACATAGTTATGAATACATGGATAAGAAAAATAAAAAAAATAAAAGAAACAATAAGACAGGGATGGTAGGCACATTGGTGCGCTTATGCACGCCCCCTACAGACCTCTTAGGAAAAGGGTAAGGTCAATAGTAGACAGTCTAAGGTTAAAATGTTTGGGGTTTGGGGAAGAAACCACAGAGTCAGGTAGAGTATTCCAGACATTGACCATTCTGTTGNTAACCTTGAGTTCGTATCTATTGTTTGTTCTTGTGTTGTTATGGTTGAAGTTGAAGTATTCATTGACAGGTAGGACATTGCAATGTATGATTTTATGTACTATACTTAGATCGGACTGAAGGCAGTTCTTTGCTAAGTGAGGAGCAAATAACTTACTCACCGCTACTTACTATCATCTAACCATCTTGCTCTTTCAAAGCTACTGTTGCCATCGCTTTTCAAGCCTATGCTACACACCCACATTTTCAGATTAGCAATAGTATTCTTCCATCATTTTTTTGGCTTTTCATCACTTTTCTAGACATCAACAGGCCTAGTAAGCAGCATTCAACAAAAGAAATATTTGGCTATTATTTCTACACATGCAGTTTTCAAACCTACTAGAGTAAGAGTCTCCAAACTTGGCAGTTTTAAGACTTGTGGGTTTCAGTTCCAGAATTCCACAGCCAGCATTTTGTAAACCCTCTATAAACCCTCAGGGCAACGTGAATAGAATATAGTGATTATACAACCTTTATTACAAAGGACAGTCCTTTACTTCAAGAAGCTGTCATTTAGATTTATTTTTTGAAAACCCATTTTTTTTCCTTTATTTTGATTTTTTAATTTTTATCATACAAAAGTCATCCTTTAATGCACAGTCTCTCACATTCATGTGAAAAATATAGAAATTATATTGCCTTTTTAAAATAAATTTACATATACTGTTTCATTTCAGATAAAATTGAAATATGTCTTTTTGTACAGTTTTCTCTTGGAGAAAATTTTTGTAAACTTTTCTCTTTTGGTCTTGGAGTTTCCTTTGCAAACAAAGTTATAAACAAATTAAAATTATTTTTTTATCTTTTTTCAGATTTTCCCTTTTTCTTTCCTTTATATTTGCCAAGAAAATATAGTTGCAATAATTATAGTTAAGCGTTTCTAGAAAAACAGAAAATTTTCTAAAAAGTGCTAAAAAGCAGCTGGAATTATTTGAAATATTCATGAATACTTTGCCATGTATAACATTCCATTTTTAATTAGTTATTTATATATCTGGGGGTTGTATTCATTGGTTCCTAAATTTAACAGCCAATGATTTAGGGAAAAATCCCACTTGTATATTTCTTCTGCATCTTAGGCTCACCAACTATTAAAATAGATGGACAAAGTTCAAGAGTTGAGAAATAATTTGGCAATGAACAATTGATAGATACTTATATGAAATGTGAAAATGATCCTGAAAGAGAGGAGGACTGAGGGACAGATGCTACCTAAAAATGATCAGATAAAAGCGGAAATTGAGTAATAGAAAGAAATTTTAAAAAGATGAGCCCTAACTAATCAGGCAATAAAAAAAGATGTCCGGGGATTACTTTCGGACTTGCAAGATTCTTTTAATGTAGCCTTGTAATAAAGTACATTTAACTCTTCCTATATTTTCTGTCTGGTTACTTGGGAAGCTGGCAACATCATTTATATAATTAATTTAAAGTGCTGCTGATTCTCTTATTTATGCTACTACAACTATAATCTCATGTCTGTAACCTTCAACTGGCTTAAAGGGCAACAACCTTCAAACCAAAGTTCCTCAAATGAGCTAACTTACAGAATGAATGCAAAATCTGAGACCCATGACTCCTGTGGAATTGAAAATTTGCAAATATTATAAAACATTTTATGACTAAAAATCACTACAAATGTAAAACAAATGTTTTTTTTTTTGTCACTACAATAATACAAATGTCATAAACCATTTCTGTGGTCAATTCCTGATATTTGAACGTGCTTTGCAGTTCAACACAGGCTTACTTCAGGGCACATACAATTCTGAATATCTCTTTGACTTTTTAAAAAACTCTTCCAGTGCATTATATACTCTGCCATTGGAGGCGGCCATTGTTGAGGAATCTTATAAGGAAATATATTTGAAATAATGACACAGTAATGACACAATGGGTCAAGGACTCTAGTTTTCTATATTAGTTGATGCCCTATCAGAAGTTGCTTATGGCAAATGCCAAAACCCTTGGGCATAAAGAGGATATATTTCAACTGAAGGACCACACATTGTACATGAATAGAAGGAAACTTCATTTCAACTTGTATTTCAAATGTGTTATGCTTCTACGTTACCTAAGAATAGCCAACATAAACCATAAATCAGTTAGATGTTCATGTAATACACCCTATGTCCTAATACTTAGCAGCTGAATTCACATTAAACTATAATAGGCTGTGTTAGATTTAGCACAATATGTGAATTCAAAATCATTTTTATTTTTTCATTTGTCAAACGCTTACAAGATAATAGGCATAAGTATAAACATGAGTAAGAATACAGGAAATAGGTACAAATAAATGGGGACAATAGGACAGGGATGGTAGACACAACTGTGCACTTATGCATAGTGCATAAGTGGTTTATGGTCTAGCACTTTATGTGAATCCAACCAATTGTGACTTTGTCTACAAATAATCAGTTAAGCAAACCATGGTTTAATACAGGGGTGTCAAACTCAAGGCTCGTGTACCAGATCCGGCCCAAGAAGTGCTTAGATCTGGCCCACGGGGGTCACCCTGGAAACAATGAAGGACTGGCCCTTGATGCCTGCCAACAAAAACAGAGCTCCATTTTCAGTGGCAGAGGGTTGCAGGAAGCCATCGCTCAGAAGCCTATTTTCGCTGGCAGAGCACTTGGGCCACCATAGGCACCCCTGACACAAGTGATGTCGAGCTCGCCACACCCACCCTGGCCCCCTGAGGTCAAACACAATCCTAATGTGGTCCTCAATGAAATTGAGTTTGACATCCCTGGTTTATTACAATGTGAACTGAGTAGCTTGTGTGTAATAATGAATGTTTCAAGTAGTGCCCTCTGGTGCCAACAAGCGAAATGAATCTGAGTTGCTCTTCAAGTGTTCCAGCATGAACTGCCCAGCCTTTTCATTGGCAAGGAAGTATTGGCAAGAATCAGGTTTCTGTAATGTGGGACTCATGTCTCATGATAGCCATGCTAAATTTGGAATACCAATTTACTAGTGCAAAGCCAATTTGACATGGCTGTTAATGAGATGCAAATACTTGTAACATAATATGTGGCAGACATGTATAAACAAGATAAAGCAGATTTTTAAAAGACATAAATTCTATTGGTATACTAGATAAGCATGTAGTCTTTCTTAACCTTAATATCCGAGAAGATATAGACAATACCAGTTAATCAACTGAGATGTCTTTTGAATAATATAATTTAAGTAAGGAAGCAATGAAAATGATTCATTCATGATAACAGAGACATTGTCATGGCCCTGTCGGAATCTAATTCCGAGCAGCTGACAGGGAGTGGGAGTGTGGCTTCATTGGCTGTGGAAGAAACGGGGAAGGGCAAAGGTTGGCTAGGCAGAGCAGAAGACTGGTAGAGCAAGGGAGAGGGAATTCGGTGGAAGACCTAGGCCCACCCTCTCTTCATCCTAGGGCATGCAGGGAGGAACAGAGAAGGGAGCAATGTGAGTTGCGTGGCTTATGGAGAGGAAAGGGCCCTGATTCCCTTCATTAGCTGCAGCTAGGAACAGTGTTTAAAAAGGGAAGTTGCACATAGCAAAATTGTTGGGGGAAAATCATGAATTATCTGGTATCATTGAGGCTTATCTGGGTTCCTGGAGTTTTCCCAACTGTGTGCATTTTGCTGGGTTTTCAAGTCTGCAATTCCTTCTCCTGCCCTGTCAAGTTAATTACTGCAGCATGGTTTGTGTGGCTTTTTATTTACATTTTGTATGCACTTTGTTTTAGGACTGAATTTCCTCCACTTAAAGACTGTTCTTGGGAGAGTTTTTTCTCCAGCTGAAGGTAACCTGGACATTGCAGACAAAGTTGGAGGTATTAAAGGGACACCTCTTGCTTATTTGACTGTGTTGCCCTTGTGCCATGCCCTGAGTCCTCACAGACATTGATTTTATAAGTGAGAGAACCAGGCATGAAATATCCTAATTTTAACTGAATGAGAAGCTTGACTGAAACAAAGTTTAATCATTTAAATATAGATCCCTTTTCCTTAAATATCCTACTTTTTAAAAAGGAATAAATTGTTATTAAGCCCCAAATAATAATATTCAAAACTTTCTCCCTGAATAAATGTAGAAGGAGCAGTAATATCAGTATTAGTATCTATGACATGATATTGATATTATTTGCAATGATCAAGCTGCAAATGGAAGGATTTCTGCACAAATCTGTTCATCGCAAATTGACTTTTCTCTTGTATAACAAGAATGATAAAGGAATTATAACATATACCAGCCCTTGGCATTAGACTATGTATTTTGTCAGGAAGTCAGAAAGCTTTCCTAAACCATCTATTCAGTTAAAAGCTCTTCTATTTTGATGATCTTGTAATGATTTCTCTCCATTTAAATATTAGATGCATTAGTTGAGGGTAGAATTATCAACCTTGGCCATTTCTAAGCATGTAGACTTCAGATCTCAAATCTCTACAAGACAGCATGTCTATTAATAAGAATCCTGGAATTGAAGTCCACATGGCTGAAAATTGAAAAACCCTTGGAAAAGGTATTTAGATGTTTACCATCATCTGAGTAACATTACAACTGTTAGCTTACGAAGTCAAGATCTAGTGATTAAGGTCTCTAGTAAACCTTTCCTGATTAAAAAGAAAAAAGATTTAAAACATTAAAGTAATTGCAATCATATTTAAATAGTCATTTATGACACTGTGGCAGGAAATCAAAGTATGTTTGAAACCAACATGTACATCTGACTCACACTCGATCCTATACCAGAGTATGCTAGAAACTCAATATAAATGTCTTAATTTCTTTTCAAGGCACAAACACAGTTAATTTCGTAAAAAGGTATCACTTCAAATGTTGAAATGAACAAATGTTGTTGACAACTGAAAGATTATTTTAAAAACAATCTTCAAAAGCTTATACTAGAAAACTGTCACTTCTTTTTGTAAAATTAAGGTAAATCTGAGTAAAAATACTTTATGATAGGGAAACCTGCAGGAAAAAGTCGACAAATTCAGGAATGAGAGTCTTTGCAGTTTAATAATCACTGCTTTAAAAACATCACATGAACAGAATCCTCCCTAAATATAATTTTCAAAAAACATCTAAACAGTGACTGTCATTACATGGTATAGCAAGGGTGTCACACTCTGGGTCCATGGGTTAAATCTGACCCAAGGAGTGCTTAGATCTTGAGTTGCAGGAGGATCTCCTCAAACCCCCCCTAGGCCACCACAGGTGTTCTTGACAGGAGTGATGTTGAGCTGGCCACATCCACCCTGGCCACGGCCATTCCAGATCTCCCCAAAGTCAAACACAACCCTGATGCGGCCCTCAATGAAATTGAATTTGACACCTCTGTGTTACAGCATACTTAATCATCCTTTTAATGACTGAAATCTATAGCTGGAATGCCTTCTTCCAGACTACATTCTACAACATGGAAGAAGTCCAGATCAAAAACATATTTACTGTACAACTTCTCCTCCAACACTCTCCCAAAGGCATCTCCACCTAAATCTGAAATAAAGTTAAGAATTTGGTCTTCATGCTTTTAATCCCTGAACAATTTTGCCATCAGATTTCAGCACTGGAAGTCCTAAGAGTTTTAAATAAAATTATTTCAGCATGTTTATGTTCTTTTTTAGAAAAAAAAATGGGGAAAACATGTTCCCAGTCCAGGTCTGCCCCATAAGAGCTTTTACCCTTTTTAAAAACAAGATATAGGTCTACACATTAAACTGTTTACACGTGGTATGGTTTAGGCCTTGGGTATGAGCTATGTTAAAGCAATGAGCTGGAAAAAATGACCTTTTTTTCAGCATACAACCTTGATACAATAGTTGAAATTTTGTGCAGTTGTCTTGTATCATGATATATTTAAAATAAGCACTTGTATGCTTCTGGAGAAAAACTGGGATTTAGTAACGCTACTAAAATATGGGATATAATACTTTAAATATGGGATTTAGTAGCATTACTTAAGCATTGCTATTGCAATTTTTTTCCAAGATAGTAGAAATAACACGAGCCGTGGGCTAGCAGATTCAAGAAATTTTATAAATACTACAAAATAAGATGATCAATTTGTCTCTAGGAAATATGATTCTGTGGTTCAAAGCAGATCTAATGTTGACTCAAAAAGCCATTATTATTTGTAAGTATCACAAAAATGTGAGGCAGAAAAGCTGTCATTCATAGATGCCTTCTTGTTTAAAAAGTATTTTTATAATAAAGTTTCAGAAAGGAAGGAAAAAAACTTGTGATGGAAAAATATTAAGATTTTTAAAACACAGAAGATGTTACAATTGGCCCTATCTTATGTGGGATATGATTTTAATTTGTTCAACACCATCACAAGATAGAAATCTTCCAAAATGTTGGATGGTCATTTGCTCTAATGACCAGCTCACGGACTGGATGCATCATGCGCTGGCCATGCCCATGCCCAGTTTAGCGAAGCGGGAAAAAGTCTCGATACGTCACCTGATGCTGCTGTGACAACATGAGTTTGAAAGCCCTGCTCTAATGGATTCTGCACTGAGGAGGATGGAGTAGATGACCCCTAAGATGCCCCTCAATTCTATAATTCTATGATTCAAATAGAAAACAGCATCAAAACACATTTGGAAAGACACAGGTTTTGTGCTTTTGAATTAGATAAAGGCTGGTCTCAAGCATTGCATTAAAATAGTCATTAACCATGGTATAAATAATGAGTTGGATTTACATTACATGCTAGACATAAACTATGGCTTGCAAACTACAATAGATGGGTTCACACAAAATAGTGATGCAAACCAATAACTTAATGTGATATGTGATTTCAGACAGAATGTACTCTTGATTCCAACAACTGTCAATTGTCATCTTGTGAATTCTATGGACAGGAAGGAAGTTAAGAACTGCAGTTCTTAAAGTTAAGAACTGCAATCAGAGATCCTCTCAAATTAGCATTTCTCTTCAACTAGTCTGGTTACTTGATGCTGAAAAATTATAAAGTTATAAACTGTATGAATAAACGTACTGGTGACCATCTCCCAATCAATGTTACATTAATTTAACGCTGGCTGCAATATCCTTTCTTTCAAAATTAAGAAACAGATTAATTTTCAGTTATACCAATTATAGAATATATTGCACTCTGGGAGCTCTACTAAAGGGCCTGTCACATTGGCCGATGGATGCAAAATGTTTGTAAAAAGGACACAGCGGACTAGAAAATGTTCCATCCGTTGTTATCTGCCCTCAAAAATGTCCCAAATTTGCATAAGCAGAGCGGACAACAACGGAAAGGAAAGGACGGGGGGAGGATGTAGAGGGGATGGAAAGTGGATGCTCCACGGAAGCCTAGCGGATGGAAGCAGATGGGGGCGGATGGCACATCTGCAGGGCTTCCAGGGGAGCACAGTGAAGCGGACGCGCAGTGGAAAGAGCAGATGCCGAGCGGATGCCGAGCGGAAGAAGCGGATACAGAGCGGAAGCCTAGTGGAAGCCTAGCAGATGCCTAGCGGATGCACAGCGTTCACTGTGTGTGCGGGGAGGATGCATTGCATCAGCCCCGCGGATATAAAGGGAAGCAGATTGCAAGCAGGTCACCATTCAGAGGAAAGACCTGCTGCCAGAGACAGCTCCACCCAGCCAGCAAGCCAGCAAGCCAGCAAGCCAACAACCCAACAACCATGGTGAAGAAGAGAAAGCCTCTGCCATCTGCTGCCAGCCCTGGCAAGAGGGACAGGGCCACCATCCCACCCCCGCCTGACTTCTGCTTCTGCTGGGGCTTCTGCTGCTCGGGCTGACTCTTCTGGTGCTGGTGCTTCTGCTGCGCTGCTCCTAGTGCTGGTGCTTCTGCTGGTGCTTACTCTGCTGGCGCTGGTCCTGGTGCTGGGGCTTCTGCTGGGGCTTTACTCTGCTGGCACTGCTCCTGGTGCTGGGGCTTCTGCTGGGGCTTACTCTACTGGTGCTGCTCCTGGTCCTGCTGGTGCTCCTAGTGCTCCTGGTCCTGCTGGTGCTGCTGGTGCTCCTGGTCCTGCTGGTGCTGCTGGCGCTGCTGGTGCTTACTCTGCTGCTGCTGATCCTGGTCCTACTGGTCCTGCTGGCGCTGCTAGTGCTTACTCTGCTGGTGCTGCTGGTGCTGCTGGTGCTGCTGGTGCTGCTGCTGCTGGTGCTGCTGGTCCTGCTTTTGCTGCTACTGTTGTTGCTGCTGCTGCTGCTGCTGCTGTGTGTGGAGGAGCAGCCCTACAACCTCGAAGCCCCTCTGATGAGGGCCCAGATGGCCCTGACAGAGGGAGGAACAGGCAGACGCGTGAACGGGAGAGGAGGCAATACTCAATCGAAGAGGAACATGAGGATGAGGTGCTGGAATGGCTGAGGGAGAACGAGTACCTATGGCAGAAGGGACACAGGCTCTATCGAGACACCAAAAGGAAGCAGGCTGCTTGGAGAGAGAAGGCGGAGAGCCTGGGATACACTTCGGAGGTGCTCCTTGGCTGGTGGAAGCACATGCACACCGGGTACGGGAAGCTTCACCTCAAGAAATCTGGCCAGGCACGTCAGCAGACGGACCGAGAGACCTACGTGATGGCCAAGTGCAGCTTCTTGGAGGGTGAGATCCTCCACCGAGGAGCAGCCCTCTGACAACCTCTCTCTCAGGCAGCCCGAAGAGAGCCAGTCCTCTTCTGGCAAAGAGTCAGCTCCTGTGTCCAGGCAGGTATCTGTGGAGCGTGCCACGGCGGAGAACCCCCCGAAGCTGCACTACCCATGGTGGAGCACGTGGAGGACCCCTGATGCAGTGGGAGCAAGGAGATGGCACTTCCACCACAGGCCAACCCACATCCACCCCCAGCTCCACCTCCACAGAAAGGCAGAGAGGCAGACCGGAGGGACAGAGCCACACTGTCCTGCTGGAGATCAAGGGACACCATCAGAAACAGCGTAGATCTCCTCTCTCAGCTGGTACACACCGATGTCCCATCTCCAACCACAAGCCCTTCCTCACCTACGTCAACCAGACCTCATGAATATGTCGGAATCAACAGTAAAGGTGATCAAGGACAGGATCACTGGTCTTCTTCACAACCCTCCAGACCCAGCTGAACCTGCTCCCACCCAGTCCAAGCCTGCTCCTCCACCCCAGGTGAAGTCACTGCCCTTCCAAGGCTTTCCACAGGCCCTCACCTACCAAGGCTACGGCTACCAGGAGCTCCAGCAGCACAGGCAGCCCTTCCCAGTCCAGGCACAGATACATCAACGCCACTGGTGCCACCGATGCCACCCACGGCCACTGATGCCAGCCACACCACAGATGCCACCCACGCCACAGATGCCCCACACCACAGATGCCACCCACGCCTCACCTCGCTCAGCTGCAGACCAGACATCCCCACTACACTGCTCCTTCCTCTACCCCACAGCCAAGCCCAGCTCAGAACATCTATCATCGGTATTGGGGCTGACACCCCATGGCATGGAGGAAGGGGCTCTCAACATCACAGGACTGAGCCAGCTCTCTGAGAGCTTCTCCACACACCGTCCTTGTTGTCCTCTCGGGGCCAGGCACCCCAATGACACCTCAGACCAGCACTCCAGCAGCAGCCACCTCCACAGCACCTGGACCCTTCACCCCTGAGACTGGGCCACGTCTCAGAGTGACCAAGAAGATTGCCAGAGACTGGGTGGCTACCTGTTGACTTATCTTTGCTTAAGACACTTGGGTCATTTTTTTTTACAGCTTGTTATTAATAAAGATTATCTTTGCTTCACACACTTGCTTCATTTATTTTAGTTAATAAAGTCTTGGTGGAAACTTTTAGAAATGGTTTAAGCCTTTAACATGCTTGTGGGATGGGTAAGGATAGCTGTGGGATGGACAGGGATACCTTTGGTATGGGTAATAGCTGTGGGATGGACAGGAATACCTTTGGGATGGGTCATAGATTTGGGATGGGCAGGGAAATCTTTGGGATGGGTAATAGCTGTGGGATGGGCAGGGATACCTTTGGAATGGGTAATAGCTGTGGGATAGATAACCTCCAGTGCAAGCATAGTGGGACTTTATGGTCCACCCCCCAGGTGCCACACCTTTGGCCCTTTATTATCAATAACAATGTAAACATTGATCCACCAACATTTAACATAAACACAACTCTTTATTAAATGCCCTGTTCATTGTAGGGCCACTCAACATGCATGGCACAATCTCATCCGTGTGATGAGACAGGCTGAAGGAAGCATCCATTAAAAGCATTTACCATCCTGTCTTGCCACTCCACTGTTCCAGCTGGGAGTTGCATCAGTGTTTTCAGGAGGTTGTGCTGCTTCTTCCCTTCACGTGAAGCTCTGATGGGGCCATGCACATCCACAGTGTCTATCAGGTTTAGTCCTTGCCTCCATTCACCAGGCTCCATGTCCCCATTGCCTTGTTGGAGGTCCACGAGCCTGTTCTGCAACACTGGGTAGCGGGTGCTTATGAGATTGTGCAGGATGCAGCAAGCTTCCACGATGCTTCTCACAGTCTCTGGGCGATGCTGCATGGTGGGGAGAAGTACTGGAACCTATTGGCCAGGATGCCAAAGCATTCTCCACCACCAGCCTTGCCCTGGACAGCCTGTAGTTGAAGATCCTCACTTCACGGGTGAGGCAATCTGGAGGTGTAGGGCTTCATGAGGTAGGTTCTGAGGGAGAAGACGTCATCCCCACGATGAAGTAGAGCACATCTTGTGTGTCGTTGGGCAGGGGGTCTGGATCTGAGAAGCCCATGATGAGGTTGCCTTCCAGCCCCTCCTTGAGGTGACTGGCGTTGTATACCTGGGCATCTGAAGATGAGCCGTTGCTGAAGCATCGATGTACATGAACTTGTAGTCAGCATCGGCCATGGCGAAGAGGATGATGCTGAACAAGCCCTTGGAGTTTGAAATAAGTGGACCCCTGAGTTGGGTGGAACTTTGCAGGCCATGTGCTTGCCATCTATGACTCCAACGGTGTGGGAGAAGTTCCACTTCTGATACTGCTGCTCTGCAACTTTCTTCCACCTTCTTCAGTGGAGGGGCACTGAGAGGAGCTCCTCCAGGTATTCTTCGATGATGCCTGCACCACCTCTCTGACCACAATGCTGATGGTGTTGTGTGGCACCCTCCAGCCGTACTGCATGCTCCTGTACATGGTCCCGGAGGCCAGGTGGCGCAGAGTCAGTGCCATCTTGAGCCCAGGGTCCAGGCTGGCCGGACATTGGTGCTCTGCTTGGTCAACCTGGGTCTCAGCCGCTCCACAACTTCGTCAAACATGGCTGGAGCATCCTCATGAAGTTCTGGAATGCACGAGGGTCTTTGTTCCTGAGCTCCACCATCAGCTTGTTGTACAGTCCGTACTCTGCTCTTCTGGTGATCCATCTTCAGACCCAGGCACTTCTTGGCCACCTCCTTTTCTTTGCGTAGAACAGGTGAAAGAGCCTATGGACGGCTTCGCACTGTTGTAGAATGAGGTGGATACCAAAAGGAGTGTGTGATGATCCATGGTGGAGATGACTGGATGCTGTGGAAGAGCAAGGGCCAGATGAAGGCTGAAGAGGTCTGCACCGCGGGATGCTGGACTGAAAGTGAGATCCAGATGAGTTTCTCCCCCTTTTTATGGGAAATATAGGTTTTCCGCTAGATGTCCTTTTGCATCCCCTAGCCATCCTGCAGACATCCTAAATATCTGATATAAGTCCCCTCTGAGAATGTTTTTTCCATTTTAAATGCTTTGTATGCGAGCTGCATCCACTTTCATCCTTTCTCCGTCTGTGCTACTAATGCTTTGTGTCCGTTCCGCATCTGTTTCACTTCCTCCCTGTGTCCATTTTCCACTGGAGCGGATTTGAGTTGCGCGGATGCGCAGCGGATGCCTAGCGGATATAGCGGATGCGTAATGGATGACGATGGATGTAGAACGGATTGTTCCCCGTATGCATTGCGGATACAGAATGGATGCGTTGGATACATTTTCCATTCAAAAAGTTTTGAGCAGCTCAAAACTTTTTGAGTGGATGGAATCTCAGTCGACGGATGCTGGACGGATAGAGAGGATAAAAATGGAGGCAGTGAGTACAGAACGAAAGCATCGCGTTAACCAATGGATGGCAAGTGTTTCTCTCCGTTTTACATCCTCTTTCCATCCATTGGTGCAGTGTGACATGGGCTTAAACAAAGCTTTAAGAACTTAATATTTGCTCATCTCAAAACAAGCACCATTCATTTGCATCAGACTTCAATTAAAGCCCATGTCACACTGAACCAACGGATGCAAAGAGGATGTAAAATGGACAAAAAAGCTTGCCATCTGTTGGAAAACGTGATGTACTCACTGCCTCCCTTTTGCTTCCTCTCTATCCATCCAGCATCTGTCTATGATACGTTTCATCCACTTAGAAAGTTTTGGCTGCCAAAACTTTTGCACGGAAAATGTATCCAATGCATCCGTTCTGCATCCGCTATGCATCCGTCCTGCATCCGTTACGTATCCACTATAAATCCGCTAGGCATCCTTTCCGCATACGCGCACTCACATCCGTTCGGACGCAGGGAGGAAGCAGAACAGACACAGAACGGATACATAACGGATGCCAAGCAGATGCAGTATGGAAAGAAAGCCTTTAAAATGGAAAAAATGTTCGCAGAGGGGACCTATCTCGGATATTAAGGATGTCTAGAGGATGCCTAGAGGATGCCAGAGGATGCCTAGCGGAAAACTATATTTCCTATAAAAAGGGGAGGAACTCATCTGGATCTCACTTTCAGTCCGCATCCCCTGCGGTGCAGACCTCTTCAGCTTCATCTGGCCTTGCTCTTCCACAGCATCCAGTCATCTCCACCATGGATCATCACACACTCTTTTTGGTAGCCACCATCGTTCTAACAACAGTGCGAAGCCGTCCAGAGGCTCTTTCACCTGCTCTACGCAAAGAAAAGGAGGTGGCCAAGAAGTGCCTGGGTCTGAAGATGGATCACCAGAAGAGCAGAGTACGGACTGTACAACAAGCTGATGGTGGAGCTCAGGAACGAAGACACTCAGGCATTCCAGAACTTCATGAGGATGCCTCCAGCCATGGTTTGACGAAGTTGTGCAGCGGCTGACACCCAGGTTGACAAGCAGAGCACCAGCTTCCACCCCATCCTGGAACCTGGGTTCAAGGTGGCACTCACTCTGCGCCACCTGGCCTTCTGGGCCAACCTACAGGAGCATGCAGTACGGCTGGATGGGTGCCATCCAACACCATCGCATTGTGGTCAGAGAAGTGGTCAGGCCATCATCGAAGAATACAAGGAGGAGCTCCTCCAGTACCCTCCACTGAAGAAGGCTGGAAGAAAGTTGCAGAGCAGTGGTATCAGAACTTCCCCCAACCGTTGGAGTCATAGATGGCAGCACGTGGCCTGCAAAGCTCCACCAACTCAGGGTCTCACTTATTTCAACTCCAAGGGCTTGTTCAGTATCATCCTCTTCACTATGGTCGATGCTGACTACAAGTTCATGTACATTCGATGCTTCAGGCAACGGCTCATCTTCAGATGCCAGGTATACAATGCCAGTGTCCTCAAGAGGGGCTGGACGCAACCTCATCATGGGCTTCCAATCCAGACCCGCTGCCAAATGACAAGCAAGATGTGCCCTACTTCATCGTGGGGGACGACGCCTTCTCCCTCACAACCTACTTCAATGAAGCCCTACACCTCCAGACGCCTGCACCATAAAGAGAGGATCTTCAACTACAGGCTGTCCAGGGCGAGGCTGTGGTGGACAACGCCTTTTGCATCCTGGCCAATAGGTTCCAGGTACTTCTCACCACCTTGTTAGCATAGCCAGAGACCATGAGGAGGATCATGGAAGCTTGCTGCATCCTGCACAATCTCATGCGCACCCGCTACCCCAGTGTTACAGGACAAGGCTTGTTGTGGACTGTCAGCAAGGCAATGGGGACATGGAGCCCTGGGGAATGGACGGCAAGGGCGAAACCTGATAGACACTGTGGATGTGCAAGGTCCCAACAGAGCTTCACGTGAAGGGAAGAAGCAGCGCGCAACCTCCTGAGACGCTGGTGCAACTCCCCAGCTGAGCAGTGTAGTGGCAAGACAGGATGGTAGATGCTTAATGGATGCTTCCTTGAGCCTGTCTCATCACATGGAATGAGATTTGGGCCATTGTATGTTGGGTGGCCTACAATGAACAGGGCGTTTAATAAAGAGTTGTGTTTATATTGACATGTGTGGGATGATTATTACATGATTATTGAGAATAAAGGGCAATAGGTGTTGCACCTGGGAAGGGTGGACCATACAGTCCCACTATGCTTGCGCTGGAGGTTTATCTATCCCACAGCTATTACCCATCCGCAAAGGTATCCCTGCTCATTCCTCAGGTATCCCTGCCCACCTGACTGGCTATCTTAACCATCCCACAAGCATGCAAAGGCTTAAACCATTTCTAAAAGTTTCCACCAAGACTTTATTAAAAAAAAAGAAATGAAGCAATATTTGTTGAAACATAAATAGACTTTATTAACAACAAGCTATAAAACAAAAATGAGTCTCTGGCACTCCTCTTGGTCGCTCAGTCTCAGGGGTGAAGGGTCCAGGTCTGTGGAGGTGGCCTGTGCTGGAGTCTTGTCATCAGCTCCTCCAGAAGCAGAAGCAGCAGAAAGCGCCAGCCCCAGAAGAGCGAGCCCGTGCTGCAGAAGACCCAGGAGAACCAGAAGTGAGGGCCAGGGGGCGGGATGGTAGCCCTGTCGCCTCTGTGCCAGGGGCTGGCAGCAGATGGCTGAGGTTGCTGTGCTTTGCATGGTTGTGGGTTGCTGGCTGGCAGGGAGGCTGGCAGAAACCAAGGCTGGCAGAAAGGCAGGCAGGGAGCGCAGGCCCAAGGCTGGCAGGAAAGACTTGCAGGCAGGCAGGCACAAGGCTGGCAGGCAGGCAGACCGCAAGGCTGGCAGTAAGGCTGGCAGTAAGGCTGGCAGGCAGGCAGGCAACCAAGGCTGGCAGGAAAGGCTGGCAGGCAGGCAGGCACCAAGGCTGGCAGGCAGACATGAAACCAAGGCTGGCAGCAAGGCAGGCAGCAAGGCTGGCAGGCAGACTGGCTGGCACCAAGGCTGGCAGGGGAGGCTGGCAGCAAGGCTGGCAGGGAGGCTGGCAGCAAGGCTGGCAGGGAGGCTGGCAGCAAGGCTGGCAGGCAGACATCAGGCAGGGCAGGCAAGGCAGCCAATCCTCCGGCAGCAGGTCTTTCCTCTGAATGGCGACCTGCTCCGAGCTGCTTCCCTTATATCCGTGGGCTTCCGTTCTATCCGCGGGGCTACGCAAGCATCCTCCCGCGCATGCGCAATTAACGCCAGGCATCCATTAGGCTTCCGCTGTGCATCTGCTGTGCATCCGCTGTGCATCCGCTGTGCATCCGCTTCATCCGCTCTGCATCCGCTCTTTCCGTTCCGCGTTCGTTTTGCTGCGGCCCCCCAGAAGCCTAGCGGAGGTTCCATCCGCTCCCATCCGCTTCATCCGCTGGGCTTCCGTTCCACCTCACTTTGCATCCGCCCTGCGTCTTCCACGCGTCCGTGTTATCCGCTCTGGTTATGCAAATTTTTTGCCCCCTTTTGAGAGCGGATAACAACGGATGGAACATTTTGCTCGTCCGCTGTGTCCTTTTTGCATCCGTTGGGCAGTGTGACATGGGCTTAAGATAGGTTTGCAGTATTCAAAACTATCACTTTTTTATTTAAAAAAAAGTCAGTTTATCATTTTATAACATTCCAAAAGATGAATATCCAATCAAATTTATGTATGTGTAATAAATATTTCATTAAAAGTCAGCTGTAACCAACTCCCGCTCCAGAAAAGTCAATTCCAGAGATTTTTAAAGCGATGAATTAATATACCGGTCAAAATGACAACTAAAGCCAAAAAATACACAGGCACCAAATGAAAATGTTTTCCTAGATGAGCCCCTGTGAGGATACAAGACTGTTTAATTTGATGCTACACTTTCCTTGAAAGTCCTGTAAGCAGCATTTCACAGTGTGAATGCTCTTGTATATGTTTGCTCAAATGGAATTCATTAATGGGAAATAAACGCAATAGTGACAGCTGTTTTGGGGGGAAAAAGTGCTCAAAAGAGCACATGGGCTTTCCATTTTATTATGTTTAGAAAGATTTCTGCTTCTTTAGTGTAGTATAAATGACTATGTACCCCCACATACATACACCATTGAGAAGGAAAGGTCTCCTTGATTCCACCTGAATTTGGGATTAATTATTCAAATATAAATTTTCTCAGTGATTTAATATAGTTGTCATAAAATGTTCATTGAAATGTCTTGCTTAATATTCCTATCCTATTATTTTCTCTCACAAGTCAGGAACGTGTATGTGTGTGTGTGTGTGTGTGAGAGAGAGAGAGAGAGACAGAGAGACAGAGAGAGACAGAGACAGAGAGATATTTATACATGCAAGACAATGTAATCCAGAGGTTTATTTTACATCTGTGATGAACTTTTTAGAAACAAAAATCAATTCTACAGTATCAACATTTGAAAAATAAATCTTAACTGTTGAACTCACAACTGACTTTTGAACAAAGAATTTACTGCAGAATAATGATTTTTTTTGATCTGAGGAAGAATATAAGTTCTCAAATAACAATCATGTAGACTAGATTTGTCTGAATTGCCTCGATGTGGCCCTTCAACCACCTAGAGGCATTTTTTTCTGCCTAGAAAAGCAAAGCAAAGTGAAGTGAAGTCAGCTTCATCTAGCGGTTAAGGTTCTGGCCAAGAAACCAGGAGACTGAGTTCTAGTTCCACCCTCATCATGAGAGTCAGGTGGGTGACTTTATGCTAATCACTCTCTCCCAGCCCAAATCACCTTTTAGGCTGTTGGGGAAAAATAGGGGGAGTATCACATATATTTGCCACCTTGCATTACTTATAAAGTAATAAAGGCAGGATAAAAATATTTTAAGAAAAGCACCTTATGGAAGCAAGATACTCAACTTCAATAAAGAGCCAATGCAGGACTGACACCCCCCACTTCCCCCAAAATCAGATCACTCACTTTTCAGGTTGAGGCACAAGGTGCACAAATTCCTGCTCCTCAGAGAAGACCATAACTGTTTCACTCCACTAATTATAAATGAGCTGCCATTTTCCTGCAGAGCATTCCTTCAAATAGTTGTTTCATTCAAAGCTAAAGTGCCCCTGCAAAAATTTGTCAGCACTATGAATAATACTATTTCTTCCATTTATCCAAGGATAAATTCAATATATCATATGCAATTATGCAATTCTGTATGCCCTTATGCAACAAGAACAACAATCCCAATCTGAAATTAGTATATTTATATTGGATTTATTTGTTTTTATTGCATTTTCAATCAATGAACCACAAATCACATTTGAGTTTTATGGCAACATACAAATCCAGCCAACAATGATGTAAACTATCTGATGACTGTCCAATACTTTTTTTTTCTTTGTAATCAATTTAAATACAATTATAATTTGTTTCTCAAAAGAACTCTTTCTATTGAAACAGGGTCCCATTATTTTTCTTATCATCTTCTTGCATTTTCCATTATATCCATAGATACAATTTTCTACCTATTATTTGAATTTCTTAAAATTAACTGGAATGAAGGAATATCATTGTAATAAATCTGATTTAGTCATCTGAGTTCAGTATGACTTTGTAACAGAATCTCAAACATTCCAAAGTTCAGCTGCATCGTATACAGTAAGACTAAAGGAATGCTGTAAAAACATACCTTAATTCTAGCAAAGTATCTGATCATGTCCTGTGTTGAGTCAGACATGATATCCTTATAACTAAGGTGGAAAAATGTGGGATGGCTGTTTTATAGTCCAGACTATTTCAAAATAGTTAAACAAGCAACCCCAAAGATACTTATGATTTTATATTGTATTATGAGCCTCGTTGGTGCAGTGGTTAGAGTGCAGTACTACAGGCTACTTCTGCTGACTGTCAGCTGCATGCAATTTGGCAGTTTAAATCCCACCAGGCTCAAGGTTGACTTAGCCTTCCATCCTTCTGAGGTGAGTAAAATGAGGACCCAAAATTGTTGGGGGTAATATGCTGACTCTGTAAACCACTTAGAGAGGGCTGTAAAGCACTATGAAGTGATATATAAGTCAAAGTGCTATTGCTACTGCTATTAGAGGGAAGTGTCAAATAAGGCTACTCTATGGTTTTATTTTTGGCCCAGTCTCTTACATATCTTTAAAAATGATTGAGAGAATAGAATGGAAAGGTTTCTTAACAAATTTGCTGATGACACTAGCTGACAGTAATCTGTAAATATGAAAATACTATCATGTGCAAGAAGAGATATACTTATTCTTTGTTTACTGTGAGAGCAGGATAAGATTGAAATTAAATGAAAAGAAATGCAGTTGAATATAACAAGGATTTTTTTCCCAAAGAGCTGTTGAACAATGGAACATTTTGTCTAAAATAATAGTTAATCTCCATCACCTACATTTTTGAAATGGAGGTTGCACAGCCATCTATTAAGGATGGTTTACTAAAACCCTGCACTAAGAACTCCTCAAATTCATACATCATACATTCAGTGTATTTTAAATTAATGAGACACTCTTTATTGAATAATCACTGGTACTTCCACCTAGTTTTGTCTCAGCTAAGAAGGATCCATTTGGTTATTGGCAAACTAAAAAATAATAGTAGGATTTTAAACTAGATTGAGAAGCTGATGAAAATATCCTAGAAGATGAACTATTTACATAATGTAAGCTAGAAAGTTAAATAGGTTTGTTGATACAGTCATCAGCAGTTAAGAAAAATTCAAAAGGTTTTTTTCATACCATACTGAGTATGGTACACTCAGCATGTGCTGCATGAATCAATGGTAAGTCCTTGAAACCTGGTTAAAGCTACTTGAAGCAGCAGTAATGGAACTGAAGAAAGTATCTGACAGACCAGGGATGCAATTTTAGCGTTTAGTAAGTGGATTATCAAAACTGTTCTTCAAGATCCTGGATAGATCTCTAGAAAAATAACAATTATTCCAACCAAAGGTTAGTGATAACTGTTCCTTCCTAAATTCTGTTTCTGTATGTTTGATTTCTGCAATATAAGTGGATAATTTTGCCTTTGTTTAATTTTATTTCTGCCTGCTAAGGCTTCAAATAATCGGTAATGGTCTGCGTAAAGTTTGCTGACATTTACAATAATCATCAAATCCAGACTGACTATTAATCACAACATCATGAGATATTGAAATGTGCTCAAATCAGGACATTTTATTTAGTTAATTACAAATTAGATTCCAACATAATCAAAATGGGACTCTCAATGGTTTTCAAAGTAATATGAACAATGTATAGATAATTATAAAAGTGTCCAAACAGTGATATGTAGCAAATAAACTTGGACATATCTACTATGGAATTTATCATTTTTTGAAAGAAAAAAAAGACATTTCCTTGAACTAGCAATTTTCTTTTGGGTCACATTAATTATGTATAAATACATTCCTAAACTTTAATCCAGATGATTACTGGAGCATTGAATAAGTACATTAATATGCCTCTCTCCCCCTTATTTTGGTTGCAAATTATACTCTTCCCTTCCTTTCAAGATTTTGTAATAAATGGAGGCTATTAAATTAGATCCAGAGGGGCAGCTTTTTGTGGCTCAAATGACACCACAAATTAATGTGGGGCTTTGGAGCTACTTGTTAATCTGTTCCCCTCTCTCAGTGTTGATTGCTTTCACTTATATGAAGATTAAAGTGATCATTTTACTGAAGACTTTTTTAGGGGGGGGGGAAAGGGGTCTGAAGACTTTCTGGTCAATAATACAGCACAGATAGATGACCTTTGGGGGTCCTTAGAATCTCTTCTGCAGCTCCTCCAAATCAGGAGAACATTTTTTTCCTTCCATCTGGGAAAGAAATTGCATGGGCGATTGGGGATAAACAATAGCAAAATCAGTTACAATGTTTTGTTTTAAACAAAGAATTTCACCTAAAAATCACAAAGCAAACATTTCTAACTCAGAAGTCTCTAATATAGCCTGTATGTCTTATCTCCCCACATCTCCAGTTAAATGTTGGTTGTACCCTCAAAGATTGTCCACGCTTGGAATAGAAGCTGAATCCATCTTTATTAGTTTTCAATTTTTTTCTACATTTTATTACATTGTACAACAACATTACCATAAAATCAGAAAAAAGGAAACCTGAAAATAAACCCAGAAAATTTTGTTTAAGACCATTCTAAACACATACACAAACACGCATACACTACAAATCACTAGTTTGTAGAAAATATCTTATTCACTATATTATTATCAAGTAGTAAAAGAGAAAAAGAAAAGGTCTTTTATAACAATAGAGAAATATAATTATTTATTTCTTTTTCTTTGAATCCTTCTCATATATATTTTGAAAACAAGTACAAAAATCAGTGAAGATTAAATGCTTTCCCTCTGCTTTAGTTATTGTCTTTTTTTACCAATAGGGGTTATAGAACTTACTAAAGATCTCAATTTCTCAGAGAAAATGAAATATTTCTATCACATATTAATGCCAGCATTCTACAAGCCTAATCTTTCAGCTTTCTGATGAGAACATTTGTTTTCAATGAGGTGCATGACAATTTAGCTTGAACTTTAGAAAGGTTCAAAACACATTGAACTATTCATGAAGTGACCATTCAAAGTTACAATGGCACTGAAAAAATGTGACTTATGACCATTGCAGCATTTCCATGGTCACATGATCAAAATTCAGGTGCTTGGCAACTGGCATGTATTTATAATGGATGTAATGTCCTGGGATCATGTGATCACCTTGGAGGACCTTCTGACAAGAAAGGTCAATGTGGAAGCCAGATTCACTGAAGAACAGTGTTTCTATGGCAGGAAAGATTGTAAAATGGGACAAAACTCAATAACTGTCTTGCTTAGCAACAGAAATTTTAGGCTCAATTGTGATTGAAAGTCAAAGAATTCCTGCAAATATCATGTTTTGGATTGCAGAAGTCACCTAAACACCAAAAACTATCATTGAAGAATTTACAACCAAGCTTTGGAAAATATTAAACAACAAACTTATAATCACTAAAATTATAAGGGATGGGTTATTCTCATCTCTGTCCTTCAGACTTCCTTTCCTTCTGGCACTGAGAGAAAATAGGGCATATTTGTAATCATAATAAATCTAAAATAGCTTTACAATGTAGTGATAGGCTTGTTCCAGTTGAGTTGCATTCATGTAAGCAATGACTGGTGTGAACAGAACTTTTAAAGAAATATTTTGTTTAAATATCAGTGCAATTGTGTCTTAAAAAATATGAGGCCACAATCACTGAATTTTAAGACCCTGAATCCAAATGTACAAGTGAGAGTCCCTCAACAACATCAGCAGAAGAACCTGTGATGATGGATTTGGTCTGAAGCTCAGTGTTTACACCTTGCCAAAAAAACCCACACCTGTTTTACCATATAAGCTAATTGGTATGGAATAACCTATATTCTCTAAGTACTAATCAGTGGCTCAGGTAGTCCTCAATTGCTGACTGAAATGGGGACGAGGAACTTTATCATTCAATGACACAGTCGTAAGGCGCAATATCATGTGACTTGTGTTGGCAGTTCTTGCAGTCCCAGTTGACATCATTAGACAAATTCTTTGTCATTGGTAACCCTCTTCTGGCTTCCCCATCGAGTCTGCTTTTCAGAAGCTGTAATTGTGAGCTGAGTCTCAAGGACCCAAATTGTGGTCTCATGACTTTGGGGACACTGTGAAGATCATAGCTAGGTGGACCTGTCATAAGTACCCCTCGTTCAGCATTGTTGTTCCTTGATACATAGATGTTAAGTAAATATGTTATGCATATATTTATCTAAAACAAATAAAGATGGCGTGTTTTTGATGCCCCCCCTCGCACACGCATTCACACATTATTTTGTGCTAGCTAATTTGCAGCACTGATTAGTTTCCCCATCCCATCTTGCAAAAAATTAGAACCTTTCACACATATATTAGGTTTACAAATCATGCTCAGCTGTGGTTTGTTTTACTTTTACTTAGAATAATGTATCCAACTACTTTAAACTAAGATTTAAAGCTTAACTTATATATGAAAGAAGTTACAATTAAAATAAATCCTTGTTTACTATGTTATTCAAGGTCTTGTTATATCTGTTACCATTCTCTAAATTTGGGCTGTTTTGTTTTCACATGGGAACATGATTCGAGAAGAAGTTAGCATTAAACCCTAGGTAGTATATAACTATCCAGGGAAAACATTACTAGGCCCAATTTCTCTCCTCATCTCAAATAAATCAATGGGTGAGATATGCATGGAATACTGTGTTAGTGAAATCTATGGCACTGTCACTTTCTGTAAATGAAACTCTTGCTTAGCTCTGAACTTATGTTTCAGAGCAAATTGAGAGAATAAGGAGTAATTGTGTGCCTGTGGTTTTTCCATTCTCACCAGTACATTTAATTAATATGTTCTTTGAGTTCTGTATGCTTCAGATGAAGATTTCTATCAATACCACAGTTCCCAGCCAACCACTGTCTCATATCTAGCACAATGTAGAAAGTCACCTTGTATTGCTTTTTTGTTGTTTTTATAAGCAGAACTTTTTCCTCTTGTACCACGGATCATTATAAGAATGACATATAAAGCTTGGCTTGTGAATACAATGTTTCATTTTGCTTAAAGTATTTAACTTTGGGATTATATTTGTGATAAATGGAAGTTCTGTACAAGTTTGATGAATTTGTAAAAGTACAATGTGTATTTGATACCCTGATTAATAGAGCTGGACTGAACACTGTGGGATCTGAAACTTCCTTCCTGGGACAGAATTCACAGTGGGATTTGTAAACAGCTTGACAGGTGAGGGTTGGCAGCCAGAAAGCAGAGGTGGAAAACAAGGTGATCTCTTTTTTAATTTTGTATTATATATTTGACTTGATGACCATGTTAAATGTTACAGAATATTAAACATAAAATGTAAAAACTGCAGCATCTGGAATACAATTGAATGAATGCGGGATAAGTCATTTTCATGACCACAACAAAATCAAATTTTATATTTTACTACATTGATTAAAGGTCTGTTAATCTTATATCATAAAAGGATAGCTGGGAATGACTAATCAGAAAGCTAAACTCCAATTATGGGAGACTGTTAGGAAGAGACAAACAACATAATGTGTCAGTCTGCAGATTACTTTTCTGCTCAATGCAAAAAGAAGAGCAATTATGAATAGCAGCTTTTTCTTGCCCATTTGGCTTGCCAGTCCTACCTTTCTGAGCCTGGAAGATGGAATATTTGCCCTCTCCTTACTTTTTGTGTTGCAAGGGTAAAAAATGCAAGACAATTTCATCTCTATTGTACATCTACTAGAAGAACAATATACATATTTTCCCACCACACTTGCTTCTGAAGTAATTTTCAATACCATTGTTTATATTGTAGTTTCTGAAAGAGATATACTTTCCTTCATTTTTTTTCCTTTTAAGTATCAATATATTATTTACAGTTGCTAATCTTAACTGCACTGCATCTGTTACTGTAGACACACTGAGCATTTGTTGACTGGAAAAGAGTGCCCAAAGAGAACAGGAAGGGGAAAAAAGAAGGAAAGGAAAATGTCTTTTCTTAAAATCACAGGCAGAGACTGCACAAAAATACATGTATTCACCGCTCCATCTCTCATTTGTTTCATCATTTTATTGTTACAAGTGTATATTCCAGTCTTCTTACTATAGGACATCAATGTGCTAAATTAAGTCAGGAAAAAGTATAAACTAATCTGAAGCACAAAGAATATCAGTATAGATAGTCCTGGACTTAAAACCACAACTGGCACTGGAGACCAATATTTCAACTGTTTTTATAGTGGCTGTTAACCAATTCACATGGTTGTTAAGCCAATTCACTGTCCCAAATGGGTGTTCTTTGCTGGAAACCAGCAAAAATCATCCCATATCATATCATGAAACAACACCACTATGCAACCAGTCCTAATGCGTACCATGTGACCAAGAAGAAAGCACTGCAGTGCAAATTTTTTTGATGCATGGAAGTGTTTTATATGTTATAAAGCAAGGGTATCAAACTCGATTTCATTAAGGATCACATCAGGGTTGTATTTGACCTCAGAGGGCTGGTGTGGGTGTAGCCAGGATGGTTGTGGCCAGCTTGACATCACTTATGTCGGGGTGCCTGTGGTGGCCTGAGCGCTCTGCTAGCAAAATGGGCTGCCAATCTCCATTTTCAGCTGGGATGGCATCCTGCAACCCTCTGCTAGTGAAAATGGAACTCCGTTTTTGCTGGCAGAAGGTTGCAGGAGGCTGTCCCAGCTGAAAATGGAGATTGGCAGCTCATTTTTGCTGGCAGAGGTACCACAGGCCGATCCTTCGCTGTTTCTAGAGAGGTCCCATGGGCCAGATCTAAGCCTGGAGTTTGACACCCCGATGTAAAGAATCCTTTCTCAGGCTATCGCAACTTTGAATGGGTTAAACAATGGGTTGGAAGTCAAGGACTAACTGTAAGGGAAAAGGCTGCTTTAGTGTAACTTGTACAAATGGATGCCATCATTGTAAGGCAGGACACAGTATCCATTTTAGGCTTAAACTGAAGGCTAACCAGATGTGATATATGTAAAGGAATTGTATAAATAATATTCAAGGCACCTAATCAAAAGAAAAGAGAGACTGGAAAAGGATGCTGATGAGAAGCAAATCAAGTGAAAGACAATCTAATTAACTAGATGGGAAATTTGGAAACCATCTCATTAATAAATCCTCAGTGCATCTAATGATTTTTCTTTCTCATCATTTTTATTGTCTGAATGTACTTATTCCTCTTTTCTTAAATGCTGAATTAAATCTGGGGAAGATTTATGAAGTTAGCCTTTTCTTCCTATTCCCACTGTTACCAGGTTTGAAGAAAGAGAAATTATAGAGTCCTTACTCTGGATTATGTGAAGCAGGGGTGAGTTTCAAAAATTTTAGCAATGGGTTTTGTGCCCGGTTGCTGGGTGGGGATGGCCATGGTGGGCATGACCTAGGCAGCTCATGCACCATGGTGGGGGAGATGTTTTTGCCCTCCCCTGGCTCTGGAAGCTTTCCTCAAGCCTCTGTGAGGGTGAAAATGGCCTTCCCGGGCCCCAGAGGCTCTCTGGAAGCCCGGAAATGGGTCCATTTCCGGCCTTCCCGAACTTTCTGAAGGCCCATTTTTGCCCTCCCCAAGCCTCCGCACATGCCTCATACTTACCTGCATCCAAAATGAGACATATGGGGACTCCTGGGAGGGGCAGGGGGGGTGGGCAGGGTCAGCCAGGGGTGGGATTTGAAGGCTTTCTGAACTATGCAGAATCTTAGCTAGAGGATCTCCCAAGCTGCTGCAAAACCCCAGCAGCCACCCCTGATGTGAAGTATGAAGTTGCTTTAATAGCATATAGACCTGTACACACAATATAAACTGAACTGAATGAGCCTTATCACAGGCAGACATGCATGAATCATACAACATCCACTTTTATTTGCTTTTAATAACAGACAAGAAGGCAGCTAGAGGGTTACTAGACTTTCATTTTTTTTTATTCTGAAAACTTGGCAATTGCTCTTATCTGTGTCATGCCCGTTAGAATCTGACTCTGAGGGAGAGGAGGAACAGCCGACATGGAGTGGAAGTGTGGCTCTGGAGGTTGTGGAGGAAACTGGGGAAGGGCACAGGCTGGCTGGGCATTCAGAAGAAGACCCATGTCCATCCCCTCTTCATCCTAGAGCACACAGGAAGGAGCAGATAAGGGAGAAACATGAATGGCATGGTCTACAGGGGAGGAAAGGGTCTTGATGCCCTTCATGGGCTGCAGCTGTGAGGACTGTTTAAAAGGACAAACTGTGCATGGGCCAATGCTGGAAGTAAAGCATGAAATACTTCTAGTCTTTCAGTTCTTATCTGAGTTTTGGCATCCTTCCTAGTGTGTGTATTTCAATACCTATGAATGTCTTCAAGCCCTTATCCTGCCTTGTTTCATTAATTCTTCAGTGTAGTTTGTGTTGTTTTTTTCTAATTATAATTTATATGTTTTGAGTTTGAATGGAATTTCTTCCTTTTCACAACTGTTTGTGGGGGAGTTTTTTCTCCAGTCAATGATAATTGGACCTTTACAGCCAAATTGAAAGAATTAAAGGGACTTAAGTTTTTGTGACTTTGTTGCTTTTGTATCCCACCCTGGGTTATCACAATCTGACTGAGCTGTTCAGTTTTGGCAGGAACATCCCATGAAAACACTCATCCTCAGAAATCCTTAATGTATACAGGGGGAACAGAAAAAGACCAGGAATGGTTTCCTCTGTTGCTACCTCCACTACCACCAAGATCCTGCTGCTGCAGCTATTCATCACTCCACCTTTCCTTATTAGGTGCCTGCACTGAAGACCACAGCAATAGTCTAAGGGTCCTTCTCTGTGTCCTCCTTTTTCAATCACACCAACAGTCGTAACAGTCATAACAGAAATAATTAAGATTAAAAAAAATCTGGCAGGAGTGGACAGCATGTGAAATTCTAGACCACAAGGCAGAAGAAACTTGACATTAATTTGATTATTTAGAAACCCAGCCCCCCAAAATTAGGTCCAAGCTTAGGACTCAGCCTTATCATTCCATTACTATGTCTTTTAAGTTGATAGAAGTTGTATACAGTATTCTTCTTTTTAGGACAAATGCATACTAGAGAAAGCAAGGAACAAACAAAGGAATATGCAAAAGAGAGGATTTGCATATTATGTCATGCCCTTCTTTTTTATCTTGCTCCTGGATTGCTCCTAGTAGAATTCTAGCCAGAATGAGAAAAGCTTGAAGATTGCATAGGCTGTGACAGCAAAGAAAAAGCTTTCTAGGCAGATGGACACTCTCTCAGGCAAATGAAGGTAAGATTGGAAATTGATATTGTATTCTGCAGAATACAAACATTCTTATTTTTTAAATGGTTGAAGCGCTGACAAAAGAAATTTTGAGTGTACTATATTGCTGGTTTTGAGTGCCTTCCTGTCCTGTGTTTATTTTTTTTTAGATCTAAGTTCCAATGGAAGTATTTCAAAGTATTTCAAATTGCTAAAGGAGAGGCAGGGACAAAGATGTTTACAATGGGGAAGTCCTGAAATGTCATTTCAACTAGCTCTAAAACTTTATAAAGTCAGATACCCACACAGAGAGGCTCAATTTTCTTTTTTTATATACATAGTTCTGAACACCAAGAAAAATGCAACAATTCATTTGTGTGGTTAACCCAGCAATAAATAAACTACCACCACAGATCTTTCAAGATTGTTAGAGCTGCATTCCATGGAAGAACCTTGAAACTTATCAGTTTCTTTGCAGTACTTTCATTTCAATAGACTGGCTAAATACACCCTGTTACCTTATCAGCAACAAATCTTAAGCAACCTTTTTTTTAGTTTATTTGCTTAATACAATTTATAGATCCACCTGCCTCATAGTATTGACACTTAAAAGATCTTACCCAGTCTTGCATTCAACTGTCATGTAAAACACATCCTAAAATATTCCCTTAAACATGTAAACATGGGTATAAAGTTACGTCCCCATCAAAATCTACTAGTCGTCTTTACTGAAATCTCAAAAGTTATACTTTTAAGATCAGGTTTTAATGCCATGCTTTATATTTGTCCTTGCAAAGAGAAATGTTCATATTCCTATTTAAAGAAATAAATTCATAAAACAGATTCTCCGTTCATACACAAGGACATATCCAAGGCAGAGCCTTGATTTTGTATGCTGCTCACTGATCTTGTGAGAATAAATGAAATAGGTAAATTGGCCACTTAAATTAAAAAATACCTTGAATCTTCAAATCCAAGGTTTATTGCATTAAACAGAGTAAATGGTTGAATAAAACCAATTATGATTCATTCTGTTGCAGCCCACAAATAGAAAAGGAATAGAACATTCTGAATAATTCATCATGTTTTATTCAGTATTTTTAGGGACATCCAATGAATCTCTGAAAAGAAATAATGTTCACAATTTGTATGCTTAAGACTATTGTTTCATCTATTGCATTTTCTAGCAGTGCTGGGGAAAATCCCTGCCTAACAGAAAAGGTACACAAACTGAGTTAAGTCTCTCACCAAAGAACCTAAGTAAGTTCTAGTTGGCAATCTTTATATTATAAACCACCTCCCCACAAAGGAAAACCCCAACCAAAATCTCATAAGATTCACTTGAGATTGCTAACAACCTCATGAAAACTCATAGTTCTCCTATGTAATTTGGAAACAAGGATAACCCTTTAATTCAAGTCATATACAAGAGGGTGAAGCCCTGTATAACTTGATAAAATGCAAGAATAGAGAGTCAGAATAAATAAGTGTGCATTACCATGGATGGATACCAGTGGTGGGATTAAAAAAAAATTACTACCTGCTTTGTGGGCATGGCTTGGTGGCATGGCTTGGTGAGCATGGCTTGGTGGGTGTGGCAGGGGAAGGATACTGCAAAATCCCCATTCCCTCCCCACCTCACTAACCTGCTTTCCAGCTCCGTTCTCCTGTGCAGAACAACAAAAGAAGACCCAGCCAATCAGCTGGGACTCGGGAGGCAGAGAATAGATGGGGGTGGGGCCTGACATCCCGGGAATAGTAACATTCCTTAGACACTAGTTACTATGGCTGTATTTTCATCATGATCAAAAGCAACATGGTGTTCAGCAGCACACAGACCCTTGTGAGAAGTAACAGAACACTCTCCCCACCTTATCTGGTCTTTATGGTTACAAAAAGACAGGGAGTCCTCAACTTACCTTGCAACAGTGCTGAAAAAAGTGAATGATGAGATTTTTCACAGCCATCACCATTGTAGTAACTCCATGGTCAGGAGATCAAAATTCAGACTCTTGGCAACTGGCATGTATTTATGATGGTTGCAGTGTCTCAGGGTTACATAATCATCTTTGGCAACTAACTGGCATGCAAAGTCAATGGCAAAGCCTATTCACTTAACACTTGTGTTACTAACGTAACAACCGCAGCAATCCACGTAACAACAGTGGCAAGAAAGGTAGTAAAATGAGGCAAATTTCAACTGTCTCACTAAGCAACAAAAAAATTGGCTCAAAATTATGGTGGCAAAGTCAAGGACTACCTACATGTTCAGTTGGGAACCTGTTGTGACAAACAATTTTGGCCAATGTAGGTCTTTCCCATGATCTAACAGGATTATTATTTCTCTTTCTGTCTCTGTGTCTTGCTCTTCCCGTCTGTCTGTCTGTCTGTTTGTCTGTCTGTTTCTGTGTGTGTGTGTGTGTGTGTGTGTGTGTGTGTGTGTGTGTTTGTGTGTGCAGGTGTGGGATGCTACCGGTTCTGCCTGGCTCTATAGAACCAGTAGCTCTGAAGAGCAGCAGACATTGAAATGGTTCTGTGTTTGTTGCTGTTTGGCCCACCTGCCTGCCCAGGCCCTTACCTGACCTTTATTTCCTGCTTTTTCAACCACAGCTGGTGAAAAAGCAGGAAAAAAGAGGCTTTTCAAATGCTGTGCACCTGTGCACAGCGCTTTTCAGCTGTCCGGGCAGCACAACTTAAGGTTTTTTACACGGGCGTGCAGCAAAACGTAATCACCGAATTAGAAGTAACACTGGCTGAATCCCACCCGTGTGTGTGTGTGTGTGTGAGAGAGAGAGAGAGAGAGAGAGACCTTCATCCCATTCAATTTACAATTTAGCTAAAACGAGATTAACATGAAAAGGAGTTAAGAAAGACACAGACATGAAGAAAGACAAGTATATACACACATAGAGACATCATTTCAGTTGGAAAGAGGCCTGGGAAGCTGTAAAAGATCAATCTGTTGGAGTCTGTTTAAAATCTTGCATGCTTGCAACAACAGATCCTGTTCCAATTAAAGCTGCCCGTCTCTCCAATTGCTTTTATTTCTTAAGGGAACAACCTGGCAGCTGCAGACGGCATCTTCATTATCTCTAGAGAGAAACTTTACTACTCCCTTTCATGAGGTGGCAGTAGTTGTGCCCTTCCTGGCTCTGATTTGAGAGAAGAGAGCAGAGAACAGCTTATTTTGGCAAGAGAGAAGTGACAAATGATTCAAAGGTTGTATTGCAGCCTTTGTCCTAGATGAAATTCACCTTCCTTCTTTAATATCTGCATATTCCAATGGTAGGCCCAATAAGAGCTGTAGGAGCAAGAATAGATGGGAGACATACTGTTACTGCTACCACCTTAGCTGCTGCTCTCAAGACTGAATGACACATTTAAAATATTAGTTATCGAGGTAGCTTATCTGAATAAAATTCTTTTTTATTTTCTAAATTAATCCCAAAAATTAATTATAAATTGTATTAATTGATTATATTGGCCAACCACAAAAATTAGTATTATTATTATTATAGGGGAGAGGGAAACCCCCTCTAGTTTCTCACACTATCAGTAATTTTGCAACTGTCTAGCACGCCTTTTACCTTAATGGTCTTCGTTTAGTCAGCTAAAATGTTTGTAAAGCTTAGCCTTTACCTGTAGGGAAGATGCCTGTGACTTTGTAATTTATCATAAGAACTGCGGCGGCACAGTGATTACAGTGCAGTATTGCAGGATACTTCTGCTGCCTGCTGGCTGCCTGCAATTTGGCAGTTCAAATCTCACCAAACTCAAGGTTGACTCAGCTTCCATCCTTTCAAGGCTGGTAAAATGAGCACCCAGATTATTGGGGGGTAATATGCTGAGTCTGTAACTGCTTTGAGAGGGCTGTGAAGCACTGTAAAGTGGGATATAAGTCTAAGTATTATTGCTATGATCTGTTTTTTCCTCTACTTTTTCCCTGTTTAGCCTACTACAATCTTTTGAAATTAGAACCAGTATAGCCTATAGTATTTAATGTAGTCTAAGCACAGACATTATTGCTTACAGATGTTCACAGTGAAACAGATGTGAACAACCTATTCTCTTTTCTGACTATGTATTAGATCACTTGATTATGTGCCATGAAATTGGTGTTCCTGGTGATCGTATAGATAGATTTTCTCCATGGTGATCTTTCCCAATCTGGTCCTTCAGTCCTTTCAGTTATGTTCTAACTGTCACTGTTACTGAGTCCATTCACCTTCCTGCTGGTCATCCTCATCTTCTCTTTTTTTCCATCTTTCGCAGCCAAAGAGCTTTCTCCAGTAATTATATATTAGAACAGTAATGTAACTACGTGTGCTTTATTTAAGCCTGGCCTGAATCAGGAACCCTCTACCTCATTTCAGTTAATACTCTCTATTATTCTGCCAGTATATAGAAATGGGGAATGGTATTAAATAAGAGATAATGATGTCTTTGTTACTTGTTGCCATTAAAGCAAAGACTTTGAAGTTTAGGAACTACTCCTCTGCATTGATTTGCCTAAAGTTACAAAGATACAGAGATGCTTTCAAGAGTCAGTCTATGGAGATATTCCCAAAGTCTACAATAATACCAATAGCAATAGTACTTAGACTTATATACCACTTTATAGTGCTTTACATCCCTCTCTAAGTGGTTTACAGAGTCAGCATAATGCCCCCAACAATCTGGGTCCTCATTAATGTTATATAAAAATTCGTGACAGAACATATAGAAGTCTATGCATCTAGCTTTTACATACCTCAAGAAAGATTGAAAGTAAGAGGCAGTAATTTCTAATGCGTTTGCTGTCTCCACTATTTTTGAGACATCTGCAAGTTTTATAATTGTATTTCTGCATCTTTATCTAAGTACTTTATAAATAAGTTGAAGAGCACAGGGCATAATGGAGCCCTGCAATATGCCACTTGACATTTTGTTCAGCTTGACATGGAGCTATTGAAGAATAATTGGGGATATTTTTCAACCAGCTCTGTATTCATTTATCAGATGGTAGCATAGTCCAGCCCACATACTCTCATATTTTTAAAAATAATTTCATGGAAGACTTTGTCAAAATCTTTTCTGGAGGGAAGATAAACTATGTTCATCAGATTCTCATGGTCAAGTTAAATTGGTTGCTTTGTCAAGAATGGAAAACAGGTTGGTTTGGCCTGACTTTGTAAATCTATGCTGATTTCCATCAAGCAATCTATTCTTCTATAATATATATATATCACAAACTGACATCTTATTCATCTATTCTATAATTTTGCCTAGTATTCTCTACACTAGGATATCCTGTGGTCAAGTATGTCTGCATGATTGTGCTCAAATGTCCCTTCCATGAAAATTCAAAGTTACTCCCAAAAGTTCTGCTGCATTTACTTCTATCAGCTATTCCACTCAACTTTTCTTTAGTTTTGGGTAAACTGGGAAATGAACCAAGCTAGTTTTCAAACAAACTTGGGCAAATGATGACAGATCCATTATTATTAAGTCTGTCGTCTCTAAAAATTCTGGAATCTGGTATAAAAAATGTTTTTCTTTCTTTGTACTTGACTCTCATACTCAAATTCTTGAACCTGAATATATTTGTACACTTCCTTTATATATAATGTCCTGCTCTTCCTCTTTTGACTATTATATTCATTTTGTACAAACTATATCCTTCAGTCCTTATTCATTTCTCAAGATTATATATTTCATTCATAATCTTCATCCATCTGTTTCAGTAATGCCTACTAAACAATACTGGCTTTTCTACATTAAGACTTCTAATTCTTCCTTTGTTCTCTATAATCTGTTTGTTTAGTGTACAGGATTCTGGAATCCTTTGGTCATATAACTTTCTTATCCTTTTTGAATTTATCAGCTCAGTACTGAGGGCCTTCTCACCTTGCATACCCCTAACAGACTCAGTACCATATTCAGGACTTTTTTTCTCCCTCCCTCATAGAATTCAATTTAAAGATTTCTAAACTTTTTAAAACAATTATCTCCCATTTATTTGAATTATACCCTGCCTTTTATCAGGAATCACATTTCTGCTGGCCCCTTTTGCACCAACAATACTGACTGCTAACACATAATATTAACATGAGCCTTGACAAGTAGCTTCTTTCCTCCACCTCAGAAATTCATTAGCCTCTGAAGTCACAAGGGTGTTTATTTCTAAGGGCAATTGTTTTGCACTATTGTATCTTAAGTATGCCAGCCTGAGCACTTGGAAATGGTCTTCAATGAAATTAATACACTGACAGTTCTCCAAATTCTTCCCAAATCAAAAGAAAAACATTATCCTATTTTCCATCATTGCCTCTTCTGCTCCTAAGGAATAGGAAAGCAGAACTTGGAATTTGCTTCTCAATCAGAGCCCTCAAATGCAAACGTATAGCTAGGAAATATTAGCAATCAAAGTCAGATAAGATTTGGAAATAATCACAGTTCTTGCCAATCACTTTCTGAACCATGACTTCTTGATAATTTTATACCTATTGGCCACCAATTCTCAAAACACAATCAACATATTTACTTGAATAATAGTTGTATGCTATTAACATAGCCTACAAATATTGTTGAAAAAAACCCTAGCATATAGCTGAGACTTTGCATGTAATGTATCTGGGCAATGTACACTTTATTTATCCAAGTACTTTTTTATTGCAGCAGATTCAGTCTGCAAGATCAATTTCTATTCAGAAGCCTACTAATAAAGGCATGCAGCATAGTATATAAGTACTACATATAGAAGTAAGTAAATGAGCTAGAAGTTCAAAAGACATATACCTAAAATCATGCTTTTGGGTCTTTTTTTCAATCTCTATGTCTTCTCTGATAATTCTGTGGCTGAGATTTTCTATAGTGGCTAGGGTTTTGGTGCCATTGAAGTTGATGCTATGACCTGTGGCTTTCATGTGTTGGATGAGTGAGGAAATGTGTTCCAGCTTTTTTACTGAATTTTGTGTTCATCCAGGCAGGTAGAAGATGAACAGACCTATGGAACAGCTCTCCTGCCCTACATAAGAGGTACTACAGACAAAATCAGTAAGATACTACANTTGGGGTTTCAATTTTATCATTGGGGTTTCTGTCCTGCCCTACATAAGAGGTACTACAGACAAAATCAGTAAGATACTGCACAGGCATCTCATCAAGACTGCCTTCAGAACAGACAGAAAAATAGCAGCCATCCTAAGAAACCCCTGTTCTGATAAGTGGTCAGCTGTTCTGATAAGTGGTCAAAAATGCCAAATCCAGTCTGAACATCTGGCTAACTGTGCAATGAACTATAATTATAATGATTAAAAAAATGTAGTAAATAATAAGTAGTAGTTCAGCCAACTGGTCTTTTAAAATATTTGTAAGCTTTCCATTCTTTAGGAAGATATGAGAGAAGAGAAGACATACCTTCTTTAAGATAAAAATTTCACAGAAGTAAATAACGTCGTCCACCGTTTACACCGTAACACGGACAACGGTTCTCAATGGTTATTTTAATTTCGATGTAAAACCAACTTTATTGTTTTTAATGAATCAAGGAAGATAGAATGTTAACCCAAAGATCCTTTAGAGACAAAATATTACATGACCATAACACAACTTGTAAAATTTGTAGTGCTGTTTATATAGCAAATGCACTTTTTTTTGAATAATGCGAATGGAAAATATAGAGCAGCTGATGTTGGCAAGAGAAACTGAACTGAAGTGTACTTTTTGTTTGGGGGAATTGTTGTTGCTGTAATAACATAGTTTCCCAAGACATAAAGTCTATTTTCTAAGGTGTTAATTTGCTCCTGAACAGATGGTTCTGTGCACACATTGTGCATACATTGATACCTGTATCTACCCGAAAAAAAAAAAAGAAAAATATCACCATCTTCCCATCTTGTAAATAAAATGGGACATTCAAGTGGTAAGAATTTGGCCTCATACAGATAGGAACAAATAGAATCCACTTCCAAATTTAGCATTTGGACTGAGGTTGTTTTTAGTATGTCTGCAAGTAACTCCCTGCCAAAATTCTGCAGGCTGAAAAGAGCCTTTTTATATAAATGCTTTAGCCATCTTCTACCCATCTAATCAAGGCAGCAGGGAAATTATGAGTGTAAAAATCAACATTTAGTGGAAAATTAAAGCAAGGATGAAGCATAATAAGTCATTTAGCAGAACAAGGCAGTTGGTTTTAAGCATCATGAAACAGCAAAAATGGTTAATTTTTATACTTAGATCACTAAATTTGCACCAATTAAATAGCAATGGACAGCTCTCAAATTTCAAATTTTGCATACAGTTTAGCAGCACAAAATATTTATCTTAACATTCTTGGTAATTGTTTGGAACATCATTTTCCTAGGAACATCATTTTCCTCAGTTTTCTATAAAATAGGAGCAAGATCTGAATCAATCAAACCAATTCTCTTCCAGGCTGGTAAGTACTGCCACTTGCTTTGATACATTTATATTTCCCCAACCTCCTGATAACATTATGCACAAATTGTGTTGTGTGTGTGTATCTATGTGCATACATGCATACATATGGACATTTTCTGATTTTGTTCTCAGTGAACAAATGAGTTGAATGTAAAAATTAAATGAAATAGATTCATGGTTGGAACCATGAGAAAAATCAAAGGCAAATATATAATTACAGAAGAGAGAAATGACCAAGATTGTTTGCTGTCATAGAATCATAAAATTATAGGTCAGAAAGTTCTTCTAGTCCAACTCTTTGTCAAGGCAGTAGCCTTATACCAGTTGAAACCCACCAGTTTTAATCCACCAGTGATGGAGGGTTGGAAACCCATCAGTGATGGAGAACCACAACCTCAAGAGGCATTCCACTGAGTAATTGTTCTAAAATTAAAAATTTATCCTTAAAATTTCTGCTTACTTCTAGTTTGAATTTCTCAAGGTTCCTTCCATTACCTCTTCTCCTGCCTTATGGTGCCCTAGAGAATAAGTCAATCCTCTCTTCTTTGTGACAGCCCACAACAGTGGTGGTATGCTACTGGTTTGGACCGGTTCAGCTGAACCAGTAGTAAAAAAAAGCCTCCTACATCAACTAAGAGTAGAGGAAAATGGTGAGAATCAGCTAAGAGGAGAAAGAAGAGAAAAGTGTAGGATTGGCCATCCCACCCGCCCCTGCACTTTTCTCTTTTTTATCCTTTCAGCTGATTGATGCTGCAGGCCTCAGCTAGCGTGGGGAAAGATGCGCCTGCACATTAAGCAAAGCACGCCCACCAAGTCATGCCCACCACTGGCCCACAAATACTGGAACACGATCATTATGTCCCCCACAATCCTGCAATTTGATAAATTACATCCCTAGACTATTTGTCATACAGTTTAGTCTCAAGAGCCCTTATTATCTTTGTTGCTCTTATCTGCATACTTTCCAGGGTCTCCTTATGCTGATATCAATCCAAGAAGAGAATAGCACAATATAGGCTTTTTAAGATTCTCTTGGTAAACATGTGTAAATATGTGCTTTTCCCTGGTTGCTCTTTTAATTATATTATGTCAAATTAGAGATAATGAAAAGAGTGAGAATTGGAAGTCCTGTGGCTTGCAATTCCCCAATGAATGAAAGAATTGATAGTGCAAAGTTTTGGTTCTGGATAATTTCTTAAGTGCGTGTTCTAACTGTTCCTCTGCTTGCTGAAGAGTAGCCTTGTAAAGTTTAATTCATAGCATGTGTTCATGAGAATTCTATTTGATTTATATTTCTTTTCAGTGCTTGTCCACTGTAGGACATTATAATGACCTACACGTATTGCCATGTTCTGGATGTTCCATTCTGATCTTTCATTATCATAGAAATACTGATGGAGGCACTTTCAAAGAGGTGAAGATTTTCACAGACAGAAGAAGATTTTCCACTCTGTAAACCAAATGTATATCTGTAGCAATATGTTAAATTTATTCCAACAATTCTCACGAGGATATACTGGGATAAGGCAGAAACTCAGAGATAGGTTCAGATGCACCAGTTTCTTAGCCCCTCAGTTTCCACAAAAGCACTGTCTAATCGAACTGGTTGTTAAACTGGTCGAATCCTGCCCCTGCATCCACTTTCAACTTGAAGAGTCTCAAACATAGCCCCAAACCAACTGGCAGAGCCAGTTCTTAAGGCTCTTTTTGAAGGAAGAAGAACTCACCTCCAATGGAAGAATGTTTCAAAGTGTGGGGGCCACTGAAGAAAAGGTTGTTTTCCTAGACCCCACTAACAGAATAATGTTCCAAATTATGTGTTTCATTGTTGTCACAAGACCCACATTTCTTTGCCACTAATAATGAACTGACTCCCCACTAGTAAGGAGTTTGTAAAAAGAAGCACTACAATGAAATGTTCAGCATGGCACTGTTAATCATAACTTGAATCAGTGCAGAGGAAAGCCAAATTATTACTACTATGGAATTCTTAAAGGTTTCATTTATCACTGTAGATTTTTGCAATCATTTCTCCTTCTGCTGTAAAGCAAACTTTCCTGAAACAATGGATTATTCATCAGACTGTATATACATAAAGAGATGTATGTGGAGGTGGGTGTATGTATTTCCCAGTGGAATTTAAAAAGGCTTATCAAGGGAAGAACATATTTTCTTTTTCCCAAGGGACATAAATTTAGAAGGTATAATATTCCTTATGTGAATAGTGTAATAAGCAGAATAAGTGGGGCAAGAGATATTAAAGAAGTTAATGCTTTTCATTGCTGGCTGGTGTGATGACCTGGGGTGTGGCACAAAGGCAACACAGTCAGATAATCAGTAGGAGTTCCTTTATTAGCTCCAACTTTGCCCCCAATGTCTTGGTTACCCTTTGGCTGGAGAATTCGAGAGGGTCCTTGTCGGAAACCAACGTTTCTTAGTTCAGTTTTAACACCAATTGTTTTTGAGAATTCAGGTTACAAGGCAAGATGAGGTATTTTGTCCAGCACAGCAAGAGAAGGAATTCCAGGCATGAAGGAACGGCAGTAACTCAACCCAGTTGGGAGGATTCCAGGAGCACAGATAACCAAAGTCAACACAAGGTAAACTCATGTTTGTTCCCAGCAGGTGCCACACTCAGCTTGCATCTCTTTTAAACTCTCATTCCCAGGTGTGGCCAATGAAGGGAATCAAGGCTCTTTCCTTCCCATAAGCCACACAACCCATATTGCTCTTTTCTCCATTCCTCCCTGCTTGCCTTAGGATGAGGAGGGAGTGGGCCTGAGTCTTCCCCTGAACTGCCTTTCCCTTATTCTCCCTCTCCCCTCTTCTACCCAGCCCAACTTTGCCCTTCCCAAGTTTCCTCCACAGCCAATGGAGCCATGCTCCCACTCCCTGTCAGCTGTTTTTCTTCTTTCTTGGATTTAGACTCCAACAGAGGCATGGCAGCTCACAGGATAAATGATATGTGCAAGATAATTTTCAACCTTTCTCGTATTCAAAGTATTGTTACACATTTAGCTGTCTTAATCAGTATGAATGGGGATCTTAGCAACTATACCTAGCAACTACAGTTTATCAGTGTCTGGCCAAAATAAATATTCTTGAATGCCTGCAAATCTTTCTCATCTCCTGTTTGAATAAAGGTATCCTTCAGCTACTAAGAAGGAAGGACACATGAAGAGTTTATCACTGATTTTGAAGGTAGATGTTATTGAAAATCTGAATTTGGTCACAGAGTTTTGCAATGAGGTTGAAAAATGTGGACTGCAGGGTTATTCTTCAAAGTCTGAAGCAGGGTAATAGAATAACATAGTTGGAAGGGACCTTAGAGTTCTTCTAGTTCAACCATCTGCTCAAGCAGGAAATATTATACCATTGCAGACAAACAGTTGTCCATTTATTCATGTATCCAAAATAGATTAGTAAATGTACTGCTACTGTAAGAGTTCATTCCCATTTCTTTCTGCATTACCCAAGTGGGAAAAATGCTAGTATTATCCCTGAATATTTTATTATCCAGACAATGGGAAAGATAACCATACTTACTAAACTGAGAGGTGTGTGATTCCAGAATGGCATTTATGAGTTCATGAGATAGATAGAAGATAGATAGAATTCTGTATTGGCCACGTGTGATTGGACACACAAGGAATTTATCTTGGTGCAAATGCTCTTAGTGTACATAAAAGAAAAGATACATTCATCAAGAGCCAAAAAGCATCAGGTAAAACACTTAATAATAATCATAGGGTACAAAAAGCAATCAAATCATAGTAGGAAGCAGTCAATATAGATCATTAGGATACAAGCGACAAAGTTACAGTCATACAGTCACAAGTGGGAGGGATGGGTGATAAGGAGTGATGAGAAGATTAATAGTAATAGTGCAGACTTTGTAAATAGTTGGACAGTGTTGAGGGAATTATTTGATAACAGATGGCATTCAGGGAAAAAGTGATGGCATTCAGGGAAAAACTGTTGTTGTGTTTAGTTGTTCTGGTGTGCAGTGCTCTATAGTGTCGTTTTGAGGGTAGGAGTTGAAACAGTTTATGTCCAGGATGTGAGGGGTCTGTAAATATTTTTACAGCTCTCTTTTTGACTCATGCAGGTCCTCAATTTAAGGCAGGTTGGTAGTAATTGTAAATATATGGAAAGATATTTCCATATGTTTCATTGTTCTTATTTTCCAGGAATAAGAAACAGAAACTTCTATAACAATTTTTTTATTCATATCCATTTCATGTATTCATAACCATATTTATATATGTTATTTAATAATCGCTTGGCAAAATAAATAAATAAATAAATCCACAGTATCACATTGTTTATCACTCTTCCTTCTCTCCCACAGTCATTTAAGGTAAGAAGAAATGAATGAATCAGATTATTTCCTATCCACATAACTTGCACATATGCTTATTCAAGTGAGTATGCCTAAAAATAGTATGCAAGTTTTTGTTGTTGTTGTGGGCTTATTTTTTCAGAAAGGAGCATGAAAAAATAAATTGTGAAGTTGCAAAATGAAATGTAACACCAAGTAAAATATACTTAACACGGTAGCACCACATTATCCTAAACTGTTTAACTCGAAAAGGCTAATTTATTTCAATAACCTGCATATAAAACACTTAGGAATACACCAATAAATCGCCAGACAATTTATTTTTTACAAAAATAATGGTAAGACACATCAATTTTTTTAAAAAAATATATTATTAATGGATTTTAAAGCATTTCTAATTGCTATTGAGAAAAAGAGTTTTCACTTCTAAAAGTTTTATTTGCATAAAACAAGAGCTGCCATTGAAAAGTCCCATTGTCTAACAACCACCAATCTAACCAAATCCTAAACACAGGATAATTAGTAAAGACCTCTGCTGTGTGAAAATATAGAGAACATTATGTAAATCATAACAGAACGGGGGATGCTTTCAGATAACTTAGCTCCAATTTTTTTAATCAGAAATTTTCTCAAAGCACTCTTCTTTAAATGCCTCTTCAAAGGAGATCTCTGTCAAAATATTCAAAAAGGATGAATGTTTCTATAAAAGTTCTCTTCGTTCAGGCAAGGATGGACAATGGTTCCTCCAGAAACATGGGAGAAAGGGGCCAAACTGCTGGACACAGAGCAAATCAAAGCCCTATTCCTTTGAACATACATAGATTTCAATACCCATATGAAAGATATGCCTTTCATGCATAGTTGTTTGTGCCATTTCAGCACTCTTGCCCTTCCTATCTCCCACTGCAGATTTCTCTGGCTTACTTTTTAAAAGGTTTTGGGAAGAAAAGCAATCCAGAATGCAATCTGTGACATGGACAGAAGTGGGATGGTTACACGTTTCAGATTAGAATTTGATCCTGAATGAAGTGTAAGAGTGGAGATCACCTAGAGTCAAATTACTCCCATTAGAACATCCCCAAAGAGATAAAAATGATATTGTCAAAACTCAACCATTTTTCTCCCTAAATTTCAACAGGGATGTCTTGGGATGTTGGGTACTCACAGCTGGTGAGCTGCTTGTACTTCATGTATTAATAAAAATGTGTTGATGATTACTTTTTGTCTCAAGTAACATATACTTTTTTGGGGATCAACATGTAGAAGAAATGCTGAATTCTGGGAAGTAAAAGTACACTTTTGCAGCAAAACACACACACGCACACAGCACGACATATGCAATGCAGGCAGCCTTGAATATCTGCTTGGATGGAGCACTCTCAGTTCTTTATCACAATGACATGATTCTTTAAAATTGGAGGAAGATTTACCTCAGACACAATTGACAGAATTGCTGTCACATTTGCCAAACCAAATGAAAGAGCAGAACTTTGGAGGAAATAGTACAAACACGGAACACATCGTGTCTTACAGATAGAAGTATTGAGATCTGGAAGGTTATGTTTTCTCATTCAGATGGATAAATGTGATGATAGTAATAGTAAATGAGCAGCACATTTATAATCATTTAGTATAACTGGCAATACGGTTTACATAATATCTAAATAATGCTACTCCAAAATGTCCTTGAGAATGCCTTGCTTTTACATTTGATGAAGATTTTGCTGGGATACTGACCTCTCATAGACAGGTGATGATGATCATTTCCTGCAGTAAATTAATAAATGCAATGATAATCTCTGTGGGAAGGCAACAAAAGTTATTACCATTGAGATTAACCTAGATGTCTGTGTAAATAAAAGCACAAGGCAAATGATAAAGTGGCATAGCCAGGACAATTTAAATATATTATGCCTTGTTTTCCCCACCCCCACAAGTGGTGCAGTAGCCTAGAGATGGAGCTCTCACCTCACAATCAGGAGGCTGTGAGTTCGATCCTAGGTAGAAGCAGATATTTCTCTCTCTGGGCACGTTGAGAATATATCTGCTGAACAAAATTCTGCATTGGTGATAGGAAGGGCATCTGGCCAATAAATACTCAGCTCCATTCGGTTGCCCAGACTCTACCCACAAGGGATTTTAGGGTTGTTAAAAGAAGGTGATGATGCTCCCCCCCCCCCCATAAGGCAGATAAAATGTCACCAGTAACTACTGGTTACTTTTCATAACATGAGATACAGCTGGGACTAAGATGAATTTTCACAGATGGCAACATGAGTAGAACATATTCTGGCTTTGTACAGGTGTATTCAATGATAGCCCAACTATAATCTTTTTTAATATGTTTATTTTTATTCATAAACATTTTAAATACAGTGTATTGTCAGAGCATATCATTTACGAAAAAGAGAAAAAAACAAATAGAAATATCAACATGTATACTAGTAACAATGGTGAGAGTGTAACAAAATAATTTTAGCAGTTCCTTGTATTAGCTTAGCACAACTATAACCTGATGCCAGCTAATAGTCTAGTTTCTTTTGGACATGGGTTAACAATATTCTGGCATAACATAATTCCAACTTTTATCTGAATATCAGGAGATTTGATTAGAATATCAATCAGATACTGGGCAAAATTGTCTTATTACTAAAGCAGAGTAGTTTCTGGAGACAGAACCTCAGGAGTAGATGACAAGGACATATTCACACCAGGCTAAAGTGACCAAAATATGAATTGTCATCCAAATTCTTAGAAATCCCATAACTGTATATTGCTGGGACATGTTTGTACTGATGCAAATATGGGGAGAAGATGGAATCTTGGTTAGATGAAATTAAGAAAAAAGAGGGAATCATAACATAATGACATGACACTATTCTAACTGAACAATTCCAAGTGAGTTCTACAACATTTTCAAATGGGATGTGTTCTCTGTATCACACTTTCCCTCATTGGTATATCCTTAGATATGTTAGAAAGCTTGCAGCCTGTCAGGGGCTCTGGGAGCTATAGATCCAAACAGGGGTGGGATTCTTCCAGTTCTGTCCACTTCTGTAAAACCAGTTGGTCTGAAAAGCAGCAAACAGAGAGCATACATAGAACCGGTTCTGTGTCTGCTGCTGATTTGGCCCACCCTCCCACCTGGGCTCTTACCTGACCTTTATTTCTTGCTTTTTTCAACTGCAGCTGCTTTGCGTGACACAGCTGGGATTGAAAAATCAGGAAAAAGGGGCTTTTCCAACTGCTGTGCACTTGCACACAGCACTGCTCAGCTCTCTGGGAAGCTCAGCAGGTTGTAAATTGCAGTGATGTGACTCATGCATGCACAGAGTGACACAGAATGATGCAGAGTGACAGAATCGGTAGTTAGGTCAGATCCCATCCCTGGATCCAGAACATCTGGACAATCTCAAAATCAAGAAAGCTAACATATTCCAGTATAAACATACTGAAAGTGTGCAGGTATGGGTGTTCTGTTCCCAGAATGCCTGTTCATACACACACCTAGTTTACAAATAATATTGTTTTAGGAAACAAAAAGAGGCAACCAGGCCTCACTTATGAAAAAATGTGGCTACGCAAAGTATGGCTTACTATTTGGGATGATGAAAAAGTCAAAAGTTTTTAACTCAAGTCCCTAAAGCTTATCAGCTATAATATAAATCTCTGTATTTTGCGTTTCCTCACATATTTATTCAACCAGTGTACTCAATTAATGTTCTGTTTTGGTTCTGCTTTTGGTTTTGCAGTTGCCTGAAATGATCAAGTTTGGAACCATCACCTTAAAAGATCCAGTCAGTGGTGGGCTGCTGGGTGGTTGGTGGGGTTCGGGTGAACCCCGAGCTGTGATCTGTGGTTAGGCCTGTCCACACGTCCTTGTGCTATGCTTTTCCTAAATAACTATTCCCCGCACAGGCTGCCCTTCTATATTCACCAGAGCTGCCTGAGTTGATTAGCTGCCTGTTTAAAGTTGTGTTTCAACCCCTAAAGCAGTGCGTGTGAGTGGAGTGAGTGCACATGCATACATGCACAATCAGCGAACCCCTTGCCAATGAAAGTGCAGCCCACCTCTGGATCCAGTCCATGATGATACCTGGTAATTTTATGTGAAAAAGGGATTAGTTACCCATTTAATGAAGAACTGCTTTTTTTTTTCTACTGGAATACAAAACAGCTTCTCTTTGGTGGGCAAGTTAAAATGAAATATATTACTCATTGTTTTAATTGCCATGTAAGAAAAATGTACCATGCCTTCACAAATAGGGCATTTATCTTGCTTTGGAAATAAATGTCATAAAAATGAAGAGCAGCATGTACAAAATATTTCAGTAGAGTAAGAAAAAGCCAGCTGCCCATTTTAGCATTCCGAACTTGGCTGTCCTACATGTGCACGAGAACATTTAGCACTGCAGCTGGTATTATTTTTGATTGAAGATTTCTTCTTAGGGCCACAAGTGCTTTATTTTCCTAAAGAGCTATCTGAATGCTTCTACTTGAGACATTGCCTCAGACTAAGACATTATTTGAAGCTCTTAACAAAGACAAAAATGAATATTTAAATTAGATGCCCACATCTTTTAAGCTTTCTGTACCAGTTACAGATCTGAGGATATGTTTTGCTCTCTGATCTCACAAGCTTATGTCAGAGTCATAAAGTAGAACACCTTTCTTGGATTCTGAAGAGCAAAAAAAAAAGGGAATCTCTCTCTCTCTCTCTCTCTCTCTCTCTCTCTCTCTCTCTCTCTCTCTCTCTCTCTCTGTGTGTGTGTGTGAGAGNTTTCATTAATTAACATATCACCCATCTCACTTCCAGCAACTCTGGTCAGCTTACAATATAATAAAAAAATTAAAAGTATAAAAAAAATTAAAATCAGAAAAAAATTTGAAAACTTAAATCTTAAAAACTAAGATGATTGGCAGCCTGGGGGTGAGAATCTTCTCTATCTGATCAGGTACCTGTTGGAAGAAATGTCCATCTAGGTTTAGTTCCAAGTGGGAAGAACTGCAAACATGCAGACTGCTTGGAAAGATGGTTAATGGTGGACAGGACCACATGAGGTTTGAAGTCCTGGGAGAAATGGAGCACATGGGTGAGAGAGGGAGAGAGATTTATATTTTACATCCTCTGTTGGGCTTTGAACTTGCTTCCTGTTCCTGTGGCAAGAAATGTATCCTGATAGATTGTCAGACTCTCATAGGGCCATGGAGGAGTAACTTTGTAGGTTGTCTTGAGTCCCAGGTTTGGTTGAATCTTGCTGGGTGATGTAATGAAAGGGCTTTGGGCAATTCCTTTTATGGTTTAATAGCTTTGTCCTGGTTTGGATTTCGAGTGGGAGCTAATCCTATCATATTGGAGCTGAAGATCTTTTGTGTTGTAGATTATCTGGTTCAGTCTTTCTGGGACTATTGACAATGGTGGGGACTGTTTTCCAAGAGCATGTATCTCCTTTTCTCATCCAGGGAGATATAATATTCTGCCTTTTTAATATTTCCTAGAATATTTCATTCATCTAGGAGAAGGGTGGGTACTAACTTTCTACATACCCCTCATGTAGCAGGCCAAACCACAGAGTCACATTTTTAAGTTATTTTGGAAAACCAGAAGTGTCGGGTTAGGGATGGACCTCACATCTGATGACAGAATATTCCAAAGGCCAGGGGGCCAGGAAAGTGTTGAACCATAAGCTACTATACTATTTGTGTGTGGCTCAGTAGTTAGATGTTTTTCATCTTCCTAGTTTCCAAGTGAAGAAAACAAAATCATTAAACCAGTTTTTGTGTCAGTGGGAGGTCTATAAAATCTGTCTTTCTACTTCCAGCACCATACTAAAATTTATTGACCTCATTTAAAAAAAAATAGTTTTTCATAAGATTGAACATGACATCTCATTCTAAAATTTACTATTGAACACATTCTTAAGTTTGCATTATTGATCTCCTTAAATTTAGTTCTATCGTGACATCAGTACTGTGCAAAGTACAATCAACTTATATTAATTATGCTTTTTGTTTCATTCAACAATATATTATTTAAAAAAAACAAGAAAGCAAAACAAAGGAAATATATTAATAGCCATTTATTTATATATTTATTTTTCTTCTTATTGTCTCTATTATATTAGCGTTCTAAGTAACATACCCATTGAAAGCAGAACTCTAAGGCAGGTAGATTCCTCAAAGAACAATGTATTGGATACACTATATTGGCCCAACTGGTGAAAGTTCACCAACTGGTGAAGTTACTCCTTTCCCCTAGTCACCAGTCACATTATCCAATAGAGGTGCAGGCTGGTTGCTTTACTCTATCCTAAATGTTCTGTATAACTTGGAAGGTTCCAAGTAGTCAATTCTGATTGGCCAAAAAGGCCAGTAGTGGATTGGTTCAT
>BHFT01009050.1:0-25965 GCA_004320025.1 Laticauda laticaudata
AAGATATCTTTTCTCTAAACTAAAGAGTCTAAGTATTTCTTTCCTGGATTTTGAATGGAGCTCCGCCTGACACTTTGATTTTAGGTTTTACTGATTCGATAGGTTTATTTTTATAGAAATGGCTAGTTTATACTATTATGCAAAGATTAAAAAATTGATGTTTGATATTATTATCTTGTTCTATTGCACCAAAGGGAATCAGAAGTCAACGCCATTTTTTCCCCTTTTGTACATTTCTCCCTTCCCTTCCCCTATTTTTCCTATTTGCTTTTATATTTTTGTATTTTATATTATAAACTAATAAAACTGTAAAAAAAGAATGTAGAATAGAATAATTCATTGTATTCGTGTTGATTAAAGAAAGTGAATGTGTTAGAATAATGGATGTTTTTGTCAGTGTGCAGTTAAGAATCAGTTGCTGAAAGCAGTAAGAGCAGTATATGATATAAGTAAACCATGCATAGGACTAAATATGCTTAAGGCCCTGTCACACTGGCCGACGGATGCAAAACGTTTGTAAAAAGGACATAGCAGATGAGAAAAACCTTCCATCCGTTCTTATCTGCTTTCAAAAGGGGCAAAAATTTGCATAACCAGAGCGGACAACATGGAAAGGAACGGACGGGGGGAGGACTAGGGCGGATGGAAAGCGGATGTTCCATGGAAGCCTAGCAGATGGAAGTGGATGAGAGCGGATGGCACATCCGCAAGGCTTCCGTGGGAGCACAGCAAAGTGGACGCAGAATGGATACAGCGGATGCAGAGCGGATGCAGAGCGAATGAAGCGGATGCAGAGCGGAAGCCTAGCAGATGCCTACCGGATGCCTACCAGATGCCTACCGGATGCCTAGCGTTCACTGCGCATGCGGGGAGGATGCATTGCATCAGCCCCGCGGATATAAAGGGAAGCAGCTCCCACAGCAAGGTCAACGAATGCAGAGAAACCTGCTTCTCAAAACCAGTCTCAAGCCTGCGCTGCCAGCCTGCAGCCTGCCAGCGCGCTGCCAGCCTGCCAGCCCTGCCAGCCTGCAGCCTGCCAGCCCAGCTGCCAGCCTTGCCAGCCTGCAGCCTTGCCAGCCTGCCTACCACAGCACCCCACAACCATGGGGAAGAAGAGCAAGCCCCCACCATCTGCTGCCAGCCCTGGCATAGAGGGACAGGGCTCACCCTCCAGCCCGCTGGCCCTCACTCTGCTTCTGCGGGGCTTCTGCAGCCCGGGCTCTCTCTTCTGGGGCTGGGGCTTCTGTGATGCTGCTTCTGGAGGAGGCTGATGAATGATGCTATGGCGGTGGTGCTTCTGCTGGTGCTTACTCTTGCTTGAGCTGCTTATGGCGTGGTGATTCTGCTGGTGCTTACTCTGCTGATGCTGCTTCTGACGTGGTGCCTTCTGCCTGGCTGCTTACTTTGCTGGCACTGCTCCCTGGTGCTGGGCGCTTCTGCTGGGCATTTAGCTCTGCTGGCGCTGCTCTCGTCCTGCTGGTCTGCTGAGTGCTCCTGGTTCTGCTGGTTCCTGCTGGCGCTGACGGTGGTGTGGAGGAGAGCCCCTACAACCTGGAAGCCATCTGATGAGGCCCATGTGGTCCTGCCAAAGGAGGAAGGGCAGACGCAGAACGGGAGAGGAGGGCAATACACATAGAAGAGGAACATGAGATGAGGTGTCTGGAGTGGCTGAGAGAGAACGATATCTATAGCGGAGGGACACAGGCCTACTCGAAGACAGCCAAAGGGAAGCATGCCTGCTTTGGAGAGAGAAGGCGGAGAGTCTGGGCTATCACTTTGGAGGTCTCCTCGGCTGGTGGAATGCACACATGCACACCTGGTACGGGGAAGCTGCCCTCAAAGAAATCTGGCCAGGCCCGGCGGTCAAGCTAACAGACAGAGAGAACTTTACGTCATGGCCAAGTGCAGCTTCCTGGAGGGTGAGATTCCACCACCGAGGAAAGCAGCCCCCTCTCACTAACCGCTCTTTCTCAGGCAGCTGCCTAGAGCCAGTCCTCTTCGGCAGAGAAGTTCCAGCTTCCTGTCTCCAGGCAATGTATCTGTGGAGCGTGCCATGACGGAGACCCCCGACAGCTGCAGTACCCTTTTGGCGGAGCGCGTGGAGCACCCTGGTGCAGTGGAGAAAGGAGACGGCATTTCCAACCACAGCCCAACCCGCATTCACCCCAGCTCCCAACTCCAACAGAAGGCAGAGAGGCAAACCGGAGGGACAGAGCCAACACTGTCCTGCTGGAGATAAGTGAGACAACCATCAGGAGCAGTGTAGACTCCTCTCTCAGCTAGTCACACTGACTCTCATCCTCCAACGCAATCCTCACCTATGTGAACCAGACCTTCCATGGACATGGCGGAACCCAGTACCAAGGTGGTGGAAGGACAGGATCACCGATCTGCTTCACAACCCTCAGACCCCCAGATGAACGCTGCTCCCCCACCCAGTCCAGGTCTGCCGGCTTCCTCCACCCGGTGAGTCACTCCGCCATTCCGAACGCTTTTCCCACGTAATTGTAGTGCTTTCAAAGTTGTTGCACATTTCAGCAGAATCTCATCTGCCATCATCAGCCTTCTGTCATGGATGTGGGTCTCACAGCTTTTGTTCAAATTGAGGCTGGCCTATTCTGATTGGTGGGAGTTTTGGTCTGTGTTCACGTGGACTTGTGGTTTTGATTGATTGGTGTTTCTGGTTTCTTCTGTCTTGTTTTGTGGCTTTGGATTGCTGGCAACACGTCCTGTTCCTGTGTTGGAAGGCTTTCAGTGGCAGCTTTGGCTTCGTGTGAAAGGACGAACTGCTATCCATAAGGTAAGCCAGGTTTCACCCTGGGTGCTGGTGGGTTTGGTGTTTTCGAGTTTGGAGGGCATCAAGAGGGAGTCTTGGTTTTGGTGCTCAGGTGTTTGCCTGGTTTTGTGGTGTGGAGATCTTTCTATTTGAGAGTAGCATTTTTGTGTTATACTAGGCGGGTAACTTATTCTTCTATTGGTCTGTCAAATTGTATGTGGCCGGGCATTGATGTCAGGGACTTTCGGTATATGCCCTGGTTTTCCAGGTCAATCCTGTCCTATTGGGTTTCTTAGAATGGGCTGCTATTTTTTTGTCTGTTTTTGAAAGGCAGTTCTTGAATGTGATGGCCTGTGGTAAGTATCTTACTGATTTTATATCTGTAGTACCTCTTTAATGTAGGGCAAGCAGCTGTTCCATAGGTCTTGTTGTCTTCCTAGGTCTCTGTTATGTCTTGGTGTGGTTTTTGTGGATCAAGTTGGTGATTTTTGTTTTTGTGGAAGCCATTGCCTGTCAATACTTCAGTCAGGGCGCATAGTTCAAGTATTTATATGTGTCCTTATCTGCCCAGGCGTTTGTATCTGGTTAATTAGTTGTTTTTTAGCCACGGATTTATCTGTGCTTGGGGTGGTGGTTGGGATTGGGCCGTTGAGGTAGCAGTTGGTTGTGTTGTTTCTTTATGGTATAATGGTGTGCCCAAGTGGTGCCATCTGTTCTTTGTGATTAGTTACATCTATGGAATGATAGTTTCTGTTTTGTTTTTATTTCTGTTTTCCATGGTGAACTTGATTTTGGGGTGTGTGCTGTTTAGGTTGTGTTAGGAATTGTTTTAGGTTTTCTTTTCCATGGGGCCAATAACAAGTGTCCAATCGATTGTATCTTAGGGCCACAGTTTGGGTTTTGTAGGATGGCAAATTAGCCAGGGCTTCTGGATTTCGAATTCTTTCTTCCATGAAACAGGTTTGCAAATGACGGGTGACAAGTGGTGATCCATAATGGGCTCCTTCAATTGGCTTGTATCTTTGTCCTTTGTATATGAAATAATTTTTGGTTAGCAGTTGTTCCTGTTAGTTCCATGAAGGTGTTTTCAGCTGGTTGGTAATTTGTATTTTTGATGATTTCAAGAGTTTCTTTTATGGGAACTTGAGTGGAATAGTGAAACCACGTCGAAACTTTACATAGCAGATCTTCCTTGTTCCATGTGTAGATCTTTGGATCTATTTCTAAGAAAAGTGGTATGAGTTTTTGTACATATGAAGGCTGGCAGTTTTCAGCATGGGGCTGTAGTTGTTATTTTGCTAAGTATTTAGCTAGGTTTTGTATGGTGCTCCTATGGAGCTGACTATGGGTCTGAGAGGTTATCCTTCCTTTGTGTAAATTTTGGGAGTCCGTATAATTTGGGGCATCTTTAAAGATTTTTTCTTGGGATGAATCGTCGTTGGATTTCTTTTGCTTAATGTGGCTGGTTATAATTTTTCTTCTTGGTTAATTTTTTCTAGATTGTGTTGGCTTTCCTCTGTGTTTAATAGGTTTTGTATGTGGAGTCTTGGAGTAAGGTCTGTCATTTTGTTTCATAAGTCTTTTCTGTCCATTATACTGTGGCATTTCCTTTGTCCTGCTTGGGAGTATTATTATGCCTGTTATCATTTTCAGGGTAGTGTAGTAAGTGCTCTGAATTCATCTTTTTGGCAAATTACTTTTTTGGTGGTTTCAATTGTCTTGGCCCCTACATAAGAAGGCTAGATGGAACACAAAAATGCAGTAAAAAAAGGCTGGAACACACCTCCCTCACTAGTCCACACATGAAAACCACAGGTCACAAACATCAAACTTCATGGCACTAAAACCCTAGCCACTATAGAAAACCCAGCCACAGAATCATCAGAGAAAGCCATAGAGATTGAAAAAAAAGACCTGAAAAGCATGAAAGAGATGATTCCAGCAGACTGTAAATCATTTGGAAGCCTGCACTCTCAAATAGAAAGATCTCCACACCACAAACCAGGCAAACACCAACCCACCAGGCACCCAGGTGAAACCTGGCTTCCTAATGGATAGCAGCCGTCCTTTCACACGAAGCCAAGCTGAACAGCACACATGTAAGTACCCGTGAAAATTTAAAAAAACATATATATATATTTGTGGGCATGGTTTAGTTGGTAGGTGTGGCTTGGTGGTCATGTGACTGGGTGGGTGTGGACAACTCGACATCACTCATGTCTTGGGTGTTTCTCCTTACGTGGCCTCTCATGACAGTGGAGATGCTGCAATGGTCATAAGTGCAAAAAATGGTCATAAGCAGGGGTTGCTTTCTACCGGTTCTGTCCACCACTGTAAAAGTGGCAGCTCTGAAGAGCAGCAGACATAGAACCAGTTCTATGTCTGCTGATGTTTTTGCCCACCCGCTGACTTGGGCTCTTACTTGACCTTTATTTCCTGATTTTTTCAACTTCAGCTGCAGGTAAAAAAAGCAGGAAAAAAGAGCTTTTTGAAAGGCTGCTTCTCTGCAGAGCAGCATGCTGATGACAGTTTACAGGCACACACCGGCAGTATGCAGGGAAGCACATTGTAAATCACGTACCTCATAAATGACCAAACTGGTAATTAACCCTGTTGAATCCCACCCCTGGTCATAAATCACTTTTTTCAGTGCCATTGTAATTTTGAATGGTCACTAAATGAACTGTTGTAAGTCAAGGATTACCTGTACAAAAAAAATACAAAAAGCTTCTTTGCTGCAAAAAGCTCCTAAATACCAATCATTAGATTAAAAATACCTGCAAGCTGGAGATACAAATCAGGCAGGGTGCCAGAGCACCTTGAGGAATTAAAATAGTTAATAATGCAGTTATAACTATTTATTTATAATATTTATGTTGGACTTGGAGTTTGTTTGATTGGTGTTTCTGGTTTCTTTCTTTGTCACTTTTGTGGCTTGATTGGCTGGCAACACTCTATTCCTTTGTTGAACTCCAGTCCAATAAACACAGACCAAGACTCCCCAACCAATCAGGATGTGGAAAAAAACATCCTGGCACAACAATAGCTAGTCTCAAATTTAAAACCAACAGCTGTGAGGCCTGACCACATACAACTCATACAGAAGCCTGATGATGGCATGAGATTCTTGCTGAAACGTTGCTACATACTTTAAAAGCACTACAATGACGTGGGATAATACCAAGGAAGCTGAACAGCAACACATGTAAGTACCCGCGAAAACTTAAAAAAATATATTAATATATATATATATATATATATATATATATATATAACAAATATTTTTAAAGTACCCATATTTCCCTTATATACTCACATAAACATTGGCCTTGCCTGTTGGAAAATTCTATTTCAAGGTTTGTGTATATCTCTGGATTTAGGAAGAACTCATTGAGATGGGCCATTATTCCTAATTTGTACATCACAAATATTAAGGACTTCCGAGAAGTAATGCAAGATAATTCAATATTGTTCATTGAAAGTCATCAAAACAGAATTACATAACATTTCCCATGGCCAACACAGATCTGTTATCACATCAAGTTCCAGCTTTCTCCTGTTCCAGTCACACAGTTTTAGACAACAAAGAGGAAATGGAAAAGTTGAAGATTTTCAGCTCTGTTGAAGAAACTACCTTTCCACCTGTAACAGCCTAGTGACATCTGCTTTCTTCTCATTAAAAGTCTGGAATGATGGTACAGTAGTATAGCACTGAAACACTTTATTTTTTTTATTCAAAAATGAATTTTTGTAAGCCAACCTGCTCAACAGTGATGTATAAAGGAATAGATATTAAATAACCTGAACAGAACTGTTGATTCAAGAGCAGTTTGCAAAGGAAATGGATAAACACCAAAATAATTAAATAGATAGGCACTAGCACTTTCTTTCCAAGAGCAAACAGGCTGAATTTAACCAACAACACAGTTGTTTTCAGAAGAAATGTGAGAAGTGAAAATCTGTACATACACTGCTCAAAAAAATAAAGGGAACCCAAAAATAAGACATCCTAGATCGGAATGAATGAAATATTCTTATCAAATACTTTGTTCATTGCATAGTTGAATGTGCTGACAACAAAATCACACAAAAAATTTCAATGGAAATCAAATTTAGCAACCCATGGAGGTCTGGATTTGAAGTTACACTCAAAATTAAAGTGGAAAAAAACACTACACGGCTATCCAACTTTGATGTAATGTCATTAAAGACAAGTCAAATGAGGTTCCAGTATGCGTGTGATGGCCCTCCATGTGCCTGCTATGTCTCCACTCAATGCCTGGCATGCTCTGATGAGAGGTGGCGGGATGATATTCTTGAGGGATCTCCTCCCAACACCTGGACTAAAGAGCATCCCCCAACTCCTGGACAGTCTGGTGGGTGCAACGTGGGCGGTAGTAGGATGGAGCGAGACATGATGTCCCAGATGTGGCTCCAATTGGATTTCAGGCCTGCGGAACGGGCGTAGCATCTAACGCTACGCCATAGCATCAATGCCCTTTGTCTTGCTTAGGAACTGCTGACCACTCTAGCCACATCGAGCGTTTCATTGTGGCTTGCAATTAGGAGGAACCAGGCCAACTGCACCAGCATATGGTCTTACAAGGGTCTGAGGATTCTCATTTTTGGGTACCTAATTGGCCAGTCAGGCCTACCTCGTGGTGAGCACATGGAGGGCCTGTGCGGCCCCCTAAGAAACCCACCCCACACCATATACCTGACCCACTGTCAGCGCGAAGCTGCCATTCAAAATCCAGGAAGAGGGGAAGAGAGCGGGAGCCTCATTCGGTCGCGTGCTTACGAGAAGCTGCGATCTCGGGGCTCTGAAGATCACAGCTATATTTTCGCCCCTGGTCGGTTCCTAACGGAAACCTAAAACCGTCCCGTAGAGACAGGGATGCGTGAAGGCACAGTCCCAGGATCCCAGAGATATCGCAAAAATCTCGTGGGTTGATCCGGGAAAGCCCTTTTGCTGGAAGCGAAAGACAGCCTCCAAAGCTGCTGAAGCGGGACAGCTCCGAAAGAAAGTGCTTGAGGCGAGTGTCTGTGATCGAGTGGCATGGAGAAATACTTTTTTGGAATTGCAAATTAGACTGTTTGAAAGGACACCTTGAACAAAGAGAAATCCTGTTGACTTTATTTTTTCATGACTGGAACTGGTGAGCGGCGACTATTCTAAGAAGATGTCAAATTGAGGTTTTGGATTTTTTTATTATCCTTTTTTATTTTTACTGAGGACTTTGAATGTGACTTTGCACATGGTAACCGGATTGATTTTTTCTTATATATATTGTATGCTTTTCTTGTGATCAATTAAGTCTCTTTAGGAATTAGAGGCTTCCCTTTGTTTATTTCTTTTCCTTATTTTCTTTTTTTTGTGAGTCTTTTATAAATATTTTTTTTTCTTTTTCCTTGGCTGGGGGGGGAAGAGTATGACAGAGATCGCCTGGCAACTTACTGGCCACAACTACGAGGCTTGAAAAAATACCTATATTTGAACTGGGCCGAGAAAGTCTATAAACACTCTTTCTCAAGGACATTTTATCTTGATAAGATAAGAGGAGAACTTAGTAAAATATTATTCAGCGGTGTTTCATTGACTCTTATTCAATAGTCTTCAATCTTGAGACTTGGCTTTGAAGTTGCTGGATGCGAGAGAGAGTCATAATAAGAGGCCTTGAATAAAGAAATTGAAGGTGTGACCACAGTAGGTGTTGCCCAAATTATTAATATATATCATATACTTTGATGAAATTCCTGCCCCAGATTTGTTGTTAAATCTTAATTGCTAGTATTTTTGCTTTTTATTTTAAAAGGGGGAAAGCTTAGATTTTTTTTCTTTTTTCTTTTTTTTTTGTTGTTTTTCTTTTTTTTTGTTTCCTTTTTCATCTATGCTTTTGGGATTCCACCTTGCTTTTCCTTTTCTGAATTAATTTTTTTTTTTCTCTTCTCTCTTTCCTTTTTTCTGTTTTTTGGCGGATTATTTTCAATTGGGATTAGGGATAAGAAGAACCTGAAGCATTTTTCTTTTCTTTTTTCCTTCTTCCTCTTTTGGTTTTGGACACTTTTTATTAATTGGACCTTTTTTTTTTTGGACTAAAATGGTACTCTATTAGCTTGAATTTAAAAGTCAAAGAGATATCTTGAATTTTGGGCAGTAAAATGAGCAGGAAACAAAAATCCAATGGCATCTTCGCTTCTACCTATCTGGCTTCCCCACCATTCTGCCTGGACGAACATTTAATTCAGGACAATGTTGAAAGCAAGCATGAAAAACAAAGAAAATAAACTACAGATGCTTTATGCAAGAATTAAGATATTAGATAAAAAAGGATGCTGTTGAAAAAAGAAGAAGAAGAAGACTGATGAAAAAAAGTGGAAAAATATTAAACAAAGATGTGGGGAAGTATGAGGAGAGATTTCAAAATTTGAGGTAAGAAGGAAAACAAAGAGGGAGAAGATAGGAAATATTGATACTAGATATAACAGTGGTAGAACAAGAAAAAGTGGGATGTTGGTAATGTTTGGTGGGAGATGGAAAGGTCAGAATTTTATCTTAGATTTCAAAAATAGAGAAGAGAGAAAAGGAGAAAATTTTGGCTGCGATAATGATAGATGTTGGCAGATTGTTCTGGAAATTACAGGGAAAAGTATGATGGATGGAAGTAGATACTGGTATATGTGAGTTTATACAAGATACGCGGATGAGAAATAAACTACCAAAGAGTTCATATAGATTTACCAAAAAATCCATTCAAAACCCGAATACGCAAGTGGTAAGAGAATAAAACATTGAAACATAAAGGTACAAGAGATTGTGGTTTTAAAACAAATACCTAGAAGAGTGAGAGAGGTGAGAAGAGAATACCCGATTTCTGACTTAAAACCTTACTGGAAAATGAAGTGAACTATAGATGGCTGATACCAGAACGGAAGTTAATTTTATGTTGGCATAGAGCAGAGACATAGAATTGTTCAATTGAAAAAGCAGAACTTTTTCTAGTGCAGAATTTTTATGGTGAAGGAAAGAAGACAGGACGGTCAGAGACGGAGGATCTGCATTAATTGAGTTATGGAGAACAACCCGAGACTGAAAAAGAGAAAGAAGCTGCCAGTGGACGAGAATGGACAGTAAAGAAAAACGTGAGACAGAAGGAGAGCCACGAGAACTTGTTAGATCCACCAAAATATAAAGATAATCATGTGAAAAAAAAAAATTGCATTTACAATTGATATAATGGACTCACTCAGCATGTTAAAAAAGGGAAAACCTTTCATAAAGTTAGAGAAATATTAAGAAATTTGATATAATTTGCCTACCAAGAGAGTTCAATATTAAAAAACAAACTGAGCAATTGTTTAGTACAACAAAGTTAGGGAAATAATTTACATTCATCTGACGCAATGTAAGAAAAGAGGGAGTTGGTTCTTTATACATTAAGAGGATATTCAGCAAAAACTGATCTTACACGGATGAAGACGGCAGAGTATTAATGGTGGAAAATAACGGATAATTAATAGAAAAAATACTCCTGATTGCAATTTATGCTCCCGAATGAAAAACAGGAAGAGTTTTATAAAAAAACTACATATGGACAATAATTAGATGTGATTATGTCAAATCCTGCTCCTTATGATGGGGGCGAATTTTAATTGGAATGTGGACAACAAATTTAGACTCATATAACAACGACAATAAAAACAACATAGAGAAAGACTCTCCCTAAATCCTTTTTAAAATGATTAGATGAATTAACTTAAAAGATATTGGAGAGAAAGAAATGTTAAAGGCTAAACAATATACTTTTTACTCTAATAGGCATTTATCATGGTCAGATTTAGATCATGATTTGGATCGTCAACAGAATTTAATATCCACTATCAAGAAACAAGTATTGAAACAAATACTTGGGCAGACCATAGGTCAATGACAATTAAATGGAAGGTACAAAAAAAAGCATCGAGATGACATTAAATAACACTATTTTAAAGGAGAAAGATTTTATACAATGGATGGAAGAAGGGAATTAGGCCTTTTTCTTTATAAAAAACAAAAAAGAGGTACATTCCAATGCAGAATGTCTGGGAACAATGAAGGCCATATGCTAGAGGACTTGATAATGGATATACAAGAAAAAAGAATATAGGAAAAGACAAGCCTCCAAGACCTTGGAAGTGATCATAAAAAGACTTGAAAAAGAATTACAGAAAATTGCCACAGAAAAAAAGATATTAAATTTGAAACATGGATGTAATTAAGCATAAAAATTGGAATTAATAGAGGAAGAAGAACTGGCACAGAAAATCAGAGAAACTTTAAACAGAATTATTTTGAAGATGGCAACATAAACCAGTAGATGTGCTTAGCATATAAATTGAGAAAGGAGAAGGAATTCAAATGAAAAATTATGAACACTTAATAGATGATCAAGGCCAAGTTTATTGTGTGTAACTAAGGAGAAAAGAAAATTATTCAAGATTTTTCCATGGGAATTATATACCCAAGAGAATACTTGTATGATGGATAATAAATAACAGTATTTACAGAAGGTTTAACTTACCAAAAGATACCTAAAGAGACTGAAGAATGTTAAGAAGATATAAACAATGAAGGTAATTAAATGAGGCATTAAGAGACAAACATGGGAAGAAGCACCCAGGTCCAGATGGGTTCCGGCAGAATTCTATAAAAAATTTCAAGATCATGAGCATTCCACTCTTAGAAGTTTATTGAATGAAGTTATGTTAAAGAAGATGATACCAAAGACATGGACAGAGGCTTATATTACACTTATTTCCAAAAGAAAGAGCTGAGACCACCTGCTCAAATTAAGGAATTATAGACCTATTTCTTATTACTTGAATTGCAGATTTATAAAATCTTTGCTTCCAAATACTTAGCAGAAAGACTGAAACATATTTAAATAATTTTATTCACTCAGATCAAAAATGATTCCTGCCAAAGAGCACAAATAGAGACAATAGAGAGTGTAATTTTGCGACACCCTTGGAATACTATTTGAGGCTCATCCTCTGAGAATGCAAATGGCTTATGTATTTCTAGATGCTGTCAAAAAGACTTTTGACAATTGTGAAACTGGAGATTTTATCTGTTACTGTTGGAACAAGTGGCGTTATTCCCAGAAAAATTTATCTTCAGCAATAAAGCCCATATATAATAAACAGACAGCAAATTGTAATGATTGGATGGAGAATTTACAGTATCTCTATTATATATAGAAAAGGCACAAGACAAGGGTGTCTCTATCTCCTCTGTTATTCGTTATTGACTTGGAAGTGTTAAATAGAAATATTAGGGAGATAAAAGTAGTAAAAAGGAATTGAAAATTTAAAAAAGAAGAATTTAAACTACAAGCTTTGTGCTGACGACTAGCTTTTATCTGGAAGAACCCGTTAAGAAACGCGCTTCCATAAAGTTATTGGAAAAGATAGAGACATACGGTGAGATGGGCTTGGGCTAAGATAAACAAAGATAAAACAAAAGTCTTTAATACAAAAAAATATTGTTATTGAACACAAGAGAAGAATTTGACAGATCTTTTGAAAATTGCAAGTACAAAGTAGGTGTAAGGTTAAGTCTCTAGGGGATATACTTTGACGGCAAGCATGTCAGCACATTTAAAAAAAATTATACTTATACTAAACTCAAACAACAGATAATTGATAGACTTTGAAGGAAATCTGGGAAAACATTCCAATTGTCATTAAATAGGTGAGAAATCTTCAACAATTAAGATGATATTTTACCTAGAATTTTATTTCTCTTTTCAAACAATACCAAATTAGACTTGGAAAAGATTATTGTTGAAAGTTTAAATAAAATCATGTGTAAAGTTTATATGGCCAAGGTAAAAGAGCGACGAATAAAGTTAAAGCTTTTACAAGAATGCTAGAATTAAAGGAGGTTTTTGGCTTGCCTAATTGGGGAACTGTATTATCAAGCTGCAAGTTGATGTGGGTCAAAGAATGGAATACATTAAGAAAACATAAGATGGTTGGACATATAGAAGGCCATGATTTACTGTTGGGCTGTGGCATGCTTTATTTTATGGTACGAAGGCGACTAAACACAGGGCGGTATTTAGAAAGACATTATATACGGGAGTCTTGTGGATTAAATGGAAAAAGATTAAAAAAAACAATGTTATTTGTGAAAATTCCAGTTTGGTTATCCGACTATTTGAAGCCATTCTTTCCTTATTCTGATGTTCTATAAAAGGAGACAAACAGTTAGATATGGGGAATTGTTAGATGATAAAGGTGTGACTTCAACATCATCGTCCCAAAAACCTAAGAGGAACAACGGTATAAAGATGAATTGGTTTTTCATATGCGCATAATACATTCAAGAATTGATGAAGATTCTAAAATGGAAGGATTCTATGATAAACAGACTGATTTAATAAGAATATTGATTCGGGTACTGATGACCAAGATGCTTTAAAAACTTATATGGTTAATTATATTGCGGAATTCAACTTTAGAAGAAGAAACAAGTTTAAACACCCTATTGATTGTTTGCGGCGCGAAAACATATTTGGTATGGATTGATTAAAAAGACAAATGAAGACTCAGTGGGCGCATAACCATTGATTTATGGTCCATCCAAAATATAAATGAACAATTGTCAACAGGCAATATAAAGAAAACTTGGTATAAGATGTTTTACAGTGGCAACTTCCACCCGACCAAGAATAGGCAAGAATGTTTAAGAATAAATCTGAAAAAAATGTTGGAAATGGTCACCCAGATACCCTGGCTCATTACTATCATCATTGTGTGTGGACTTGTGAGGAGCTAGAAAATATTCGGACCTAAAAATTCACATGATGGCTGCGAAAAAATGACAAAGAAAACGCATGTGACTTTGACAACCAGAGATTTTTATTGGGAATTCTAACCTGACACATATAATAAAAGATTGAAATAAGTTATTGATTTGATAAATGTCAATTAACAGCGGCCATAGGATTGTATCTTGCTAAAAAATTGAAAAGAATGAGAAAATACCAACTACAGGAGAAGAATTATTCAAGAAAAATATTAGAGTGCTGAGATGATGTAGATTTGACCATTTGAAATTGCAGCAGCAAGAAGATAACAATTTTTAGAAATTGGGAATCTTTTTTACCAATGGCATAGATATAAGATAAGATAATAGAATATGTATTATTTATAAAGAGTTTTTTTTTTTTATTAGGATTAATTGTTATGATATGATTTGTGTATAGAATAAAGTGTTTAAAGTATTGATATCCCATAAAGAATGAAAGATTAGTAATATCAGGATATGGATTGAACACTCATAAATTGTTTGCAATGATAATTATTGACACTATAAAATCCGAATGGCACAAAACTGAATGAAGCCAACCACACCACCGGAAGAATATATGAGATAAATGGGTCTTATGTTGTATTATGATATTTTTGTTTAAAAATTAATAAAAATTCTTTATTAAAAAAACAAGACAAAATCCAGGAAAAGAAATACTTAGACTCTTTTAGTTTAGAGAAAAATAATCGTTGTTACGGAAAGTGAAGTGGTAGCAACCAAAGACATTCTGAAATCTGAGAAATAGGCGTGCAATCACATATAGAAAGTGATGGGACATGTTCCCACCCAATTAGTTTCAATGACATCTTTCCAATTGGAAGTTGTGAACTGGATATGATCATGTGGCATCTTCAGGTGATGATGAAGGCCTCTGTCCGTTGACTTTAGGACTATTTTGATAACGGGGTTTGCAGTTGCACGAGAGAAGAAGCTAAAGCGAGAAATAGAAACCTCAGACTTCTAGCTTATGCTCCCCCCTCCCATTTATACAACAGATGGAATGTAAACGCCTCCAGCTCACTATCTCCCAACTTATTCCTAACCTCCCTTCCCGCCCCCCATTTACTTATGGCAGTCGAAAAGATGCAAGCAATAGCAGAAAGATCTTGAAGGCTGACATTCGGCCCTCTCTAGAAAAGGAAAATCATCAGTCTAGAAGAGAGAGAGGAGAAAATAATAAAGGACAATTATTAATCACTACACATATTGACAAAACAACAAAATCCTAAGTTTATTCAGGAGATACTTGGAATGAAATACTTTGACCACTTAGGGGCTTTAACGATCGTTTCGTTAACCATTCGGGCTTGTGAAGAAGGGAAATGTTTCCAGGACTAAAAATACTGAGTTGACCTCTCTTCTGCGAGAGTCGCAGAATTTCTTTAAACTTTCAAAATGTTGTCTCGCCTTTCAATCCAGTTTTGCCTATGGGAGGGTAGCCTGGATGGGTCTTAAGGTCAGAAGATTATGTTCAGGTTTTAGCAAACTAACATGGAATACCGGAGAATTTTCGTGCGAAGAAGTTTTTGGTATAGGTTAGCTGACTGTTACAGGGATTTATAATACCGTTTCAATTTGTGAATGGACCATGTACTTAGACACAAGTTTCTTTGACTTTGAGTGGTCTTTGCAGGTATCTGGTGGAAAGGAAACCTTTGTCATCCCACTTTTCATATTTTTTCTGGGGGATCCTTTTCTTGTCTGCCAAATTTCTTATGGCTTGATGGCGCCTCATCTAATGCTTGCTGGTTACTGGCTGTTAACGTGCGAGTTGAGTTATCCATTCATCCAACAAATGGATGTTAGGTTTTTCACGAGGAAAGTTCAGGTATGGGAACGAAAATCTTGTCCAAAGCCACTTTACAATGGAGTAAATCCCTAGCTGACGCTGTGTACGGAGTTGTATATGCCACTTGGGCAAATGGTAATAATTCCAGACCATTATCTGTGTTGATAATTTATGTAGCATCTGAGATATTTTCTAAACACTGCGTATAGTCCTCTCACAGGCCCCATTGGTTTGGGGGTGGTGGGTTGGAGCTTAAACCCCTAGGGCGGAGCCTAATAACTCAGGAAACTCTTTCAAAAAATTTAAGGTAAATTGGACCCCTCTGTCAGAGATTATGCCGTTCCAGGCACGCCATGTAAAACCTATAGATTATGTGATATAAACAGTTTAGCCAGCGTTTTAGCAGAGGGAATCTTGGAACAGGTATGCAATTGTACTTGTTGGTGGAAAACAAATCAGTCACTACCCAGATGACCGTGCTCCACATTTTGGGCAATTCTCTACTAGTAAAGATACATAAGAATTTCCTTACCAGGAGCCGTTGGTCTAGCTACGATTTTGTAGACAATCCTACTGACTTCCAGGAGGTCTCTTTGCCGGAAGCACAACTGAGACAGCTAGCTACATAAGCATTCAATATCTTTTCTTTAAAGTAGGCCACCAGAATTGCCGCTATAACCAGATGTAAGGTCTTCACAAAAATCCGAAGTTGGCCAGGTGCTTTAGGATCATGAGCCCTACTGTTGTAGTATTTAGCTCCTCAATACCTGTGGCACATACAAACTTTGGCGCCCACCCAAGCAAACCCATCTCTAATCGTTATAGTTACTTGAATGAGCCAGGAACATTCAGGGTGCAGTTTTAGAGAGCTATCTTTTAATGGTTCGGTTAGAGTCATTCGATTAAAACAACTTCTGTGTTCTTCTTTTTTCGAGCTCTGGTGATCACTGGGCGGCATAGATGTTTGGCTGAAGACAACTTGGGCTTATCACCTCCTGGCACGTGCTAATTATATTGGAGGTAGTCTAGCGAAGCATCCCCATGAAATTCTTTCCGCCTGGAATGTACTCAATGAAGAAATTGAATCGCTTGAAAGTACTGGGCCCAGCGGACTTGTTTAGCAGGACAGCTTCGGGCGGTTTAAAGCTTCAGATTCTTATGATCACGTCCATACCTTCAAAACGGGTTGTTTTTGCTCCTTCCAGGAAATGTCTCCAGGTGCAGCAAGCCCAACGAACTGCAAAGCTTCTGTATCTCCAGACGGTCCCATCTTCTCTCTGTTTTCAGACAGCTTACCGGAGGTGTACGCAACAGGCTGTTAAAGTCCCTTATCTCATTGATTTGATAGTAATACCGTCCAATTAACCACATCACTTTGCATCGGCTTGAATCACAAAAGATGTCCATATCCCGCGGTGTTTCAGGCACTGCGTTCTGCAGCAAAACAGTCGTTTTTAGCTGTTCAAAGCGGCCTTGGCCTCCATGGACCACTCCAGCGGCTTTTTCCTGGCCTGGCTTCACACCCCTTTTGTTTTCAAGAGATTTCGTGCAGGCGGCATTGCTTCTTAGCAAAACGTCGGGGATGAATTGCCATAAATTTCACAAATCCCAAAAGCTTTTGAAGTTGTTTTCTGGTGCGGGGTGGAGCCCACTCGCAGAAGAACGGGCACGCACCTTTCTCTGGATCATCTCTATGCCTTCATATGAAATGCGATTATCCCCAAAATAGTCAATTTTGTCTTGATGAATTCACATTTTTTGACAATTTGCATACAACTTAGCGGCACACAGTTTTGTAAAACTTGGACCGCACTAACTTCACATGTTCATCTAAGGTCTCCGTGGTAGGAGTAAGGAATATATCAAGATAAAGGAGACCGAGAACGCCCCCTGTATACAATGTTCATGGTAACACCGTTGATTTGATCATAGTTGCATGGATACAGCTGGGGCCCCTTGTTAAACCAAGAAAGGAAGAACGTTGAATTGGAAACGAAAGCCCATCTGCGGCAGTTAAAAAGCGGTTCTGTCCACTTCCATCCCCCTCCTTAATTTCTGGATCCGGTAGTAGTGCTTCTGTCAAATCCGGACTTCGTTGAGAGATCTTGTCCCCTTCGCTAAATGGGCCAACATGGTCCTTTCATGCAAAGAGGGGGTACACGTTTCCACAGAAATGCGGTTCAAATTTCGTGTAATCATACCAAGCGCTTGGACATCTTTTTTTTCACGGACTAACACTGGCGCCGCTAGCCAGGCCTAGCAGGCTGACTGAAACCACGGTTCCAAATTTTTTATCAATAAACAATCTGTAGCTTTCCAATTCCCTGAGGGGTCATTCGAGTACAACTTTGTTTCGGGAGCTTCACCCAGGCAAAATCTCAATAGCACAGTCCGGTTTGGCGGTTGAGGTGGAAGCTGTTCTCAAGCCTTTTCCACTGACAACTGCTTTTATATATATAACACTTCCATACTCTTTGGGGATTTTCTCCTCATTCTTTCACGGCTCAGTACCTGTGGAAGCTATTTCAATTAGTCCTCAGGGTTTCAGCTGGGATCTGGCGCTTCCCCTGGCCTGCTGCTTTGTGCGTAATGCGCAAACAACCCCTTTCTCCAGTCTACCTGGGGGCTTCCATTTCCGGAGCCAGGGCATCCCATGTTATTAAGTGATTGCTCCATCCCAGGACCACAAGTAAACGCGAGGGTCTCATCAGTGTGGTCTCCTATGATCATTTCATATTGGTTCCGTGACAAGACGAGGGGGCAACCTCCAGCCACGGATCCATCGTAGTTGGCAAAAGGAAATGGTCATTCTCAAAGGTTTTAGCTTTAACCCATTTTCTTCACTGACTTCCGCTGTTGATTATACACTTGTACACCCAGAATCTAACAGGGCTAGCGACTCCTCCGTTCGACCCCTGAATGGGTACCCTCAACGTTCCGGATATGGTCATAGGCCCACTTGGACTACCAGGAAGTCGTCTTCGAGTCAGAGATCCTCCTCCTCAGGGGTCACTGGGGCTTCTGGTTCCTCTCCTGCGGAGGGGAGACTCTGCTGTCTCGGTTCGACTTTAGTGCTTGTTTCGCGAGGGTTTCGCTGGGGACTTGTTCAGTTTCTTTCCTGTCCTTTTTGGACCCCCTTAGCTCCAGCGTTGGAGCTGGGCAGTTCACAAGCCCGAAGTGACCTTCTTGTCCATCGCATTCGACAAAACAGGCCGAGGGTTGGCTACTTGGCCGCCATTCCTCCTTTCTGAGGTTTAGAGCCTCTTGGGGTGTGGGGGAGGAAAAACTTGCTCACCCATTAACCCTCCCCGCCGTTTACTTTGGATTAAATCCATTTGCACTTCTTCTGCCAGCCAAGTAGCGCCACAATCTGCAAATTATTGGGTCTCTTCTAGCAGTGCATCTTGGTACACATCTTCATTTAGACCATCTTTAAAACAGTTCTATCAGGACTTCTGGCGGGCCAGACCTAACGGGAAATGGCCTGCTAACTGTTCTAAAATTCTTGGGTGTAATCATGCCACAGACCTCCCGGCCCCTGTGTTAGGTTTTCATTCCTAATTACGGGCCTTGCGCTCCGGCAGCGGGTCCTCAACCTGGCTGCAGTGCTAGCCAATCAAATAGGTTATAATTCAGCAACTGAACTTATTGCAATAATTCACCATCCACTGCTGGCCGCTATTCCCTCCAGAGCCTCGAACAACACCTTCATGTTGGCTGCTTGCTGAGGGAAAATCCGTCCCATACTCCTCCATATGCTCCAACTTGAGCTAGGAAAAATCCCAAGGCTTTGGGATCCCATCGTATTTTACTTGCTAACGGAGGCAGCACCTAGGAGCTCTACGCCCTTTCTAGGAATTCCACCTCCGCTGATAGGCCCCGGGCTGCTGCGGGATCGGAGTGATTTATGGAGAGGGAGCTTGCTCTGTTCTCCTGGCTGGGGCTTTCCCCTCCCCCTTCATAACCCTTTTGTGAAGCCGGGGTTGTTTTCAAAGGCTTCATTCACGGAGGTCTCCTGGCTTGATCGCAGGCAAGAGTGCCCGTCTTTTCTCTCTTGCCGAAGGCTCCTCTTTTCCATTGCCGGCGGATTGGTGACTCGCGGGGGGGGTCTTCCTCTGGATATCTTTCCAACCCAACCCCCAACTGGCCATCTGGGCTTCACACTTGGGATCCTCTTCCAGAGCTGAGCGCTGGCTGCGCTTGGCTCCTGCATAGCAAGAAATCTTGCACTCCAATGGGATCCCGGATCTCTATGGTCACTATTTGAAGATGACAGGATGTCCAGGCCCCCTCAGAGAAATTGAGTTTTGCTCTCCAGGTGGGAAGGTGGAGGAAGATTCAGAATAATGTCATTGTGGAGCTCCATTTCGAAAATCCAGGACAAGAATACTTAGACCCTTTAGTTTAGAGAAAAGATTCTGTTATATGAAAGGTGAAGTGGTAGCAACCAAAGGATTCTGAATCTGAGAATTAGGCGCGCGAATTCACAGTTATAGAAAGTGATGAAATGTTCCACCCAAATAGTTCAAATGACACTTCGCAATTTAGAAAGTTGGTGGATGGATGATCATTGTGGGAGCTTCAGGTGAGTGAAGAGGCCTTCTGTCCGTTGACCATTGCATGATTTTGAGTAGAGCATGTTGTGTGCTGAGTGTTGTCGCAGAGAGAAGGAAAGAGGCTGAGAGGAAGATGAAAAGGCCTGAACTCTAGCTTATGACTCCCCCCTCCCATTGGGGTACAAAACAGATGAATGAACACCTCCCACGCTCACTTCCCCGCAAACTTATTCCTATCTCCCTCAACCCCCCGTTATTATGGCAGTCGAAAAGAGCAAAGCAATAGGCAAAGATCTTGGAAAGGCTGACACGCCACTGCCAAACCAGTCGATGCTGGGGAGATGTTGCAGGCAAGCCAGAATGTTCTCAACAGTGTGTCAGGGGAACCTGCGTTTCATTGTGCGGAAGAGCACGCAGGGTGCCACGTGGTGGGAATTTGCCAGATCTTGGTGTTCTCTGGTTAAATGCCAAACGTCATGGCATGGTGACAGCTTGGGCTGTGAGCACAACTTCTCACCTGTGGACGCTTGGCCCCTCATACATCCTCGATGGAGTCTGTTTTCTGATTCAGTTTTGAGCAGCCTACATGCACATTGTGGCCCGTTGGATGGTCGATTTTGCAGGGCTCCTGGCATTGCTCCTCCTGTCCCTCCTTGCTACTAAAGGCGGAGGTAGCATCGCTGATGTTGGGTGTTGCTCCTCCTACAGCCTTTCCAGCGAGTCTCTCAATGTTTACTGACCTGTCTTTCTGATAGCGGCCTCCTATGCTGTCTGGACCTATATCGCTGATCAGAACGAGCAAACCTCTTGCACAGCTCACATTGATGTGGCCATCGCTGCGATGAAGCGGAGGCAATGTGCCATCCTGGATGAGCTGCAGTACCTGAGCCACTTGTGTGGGTTGTAGACTCCGTCTCATGCTACCACTAGAGTGAAAACACTGCCAGCATTCAAAAGTGACCATACTATCAGCCAGAAAGCACAGGAACTGAGAAGTGGTCTGTGGTCACCACCTGCAGAACTACTCCTTTATTGGGGATGTCTTGCTAACTGCCACCTGTTGTCTATTCTATTTGCACAACAGCATGTGAAATTGTCAATCAGTGTTGTTACCTAAGTGGACAGTTTGATTTCACGAACTGTGATTGACTTGGAGCTACCTTGTGTTGTTTAAGTGTTCCCTTTATTTTTTTGAGCAGTGTAATATTCAACTGCAAACAGTCATTGATCTGGCATGATGGTATGATGATTCCCATATTTTAATTAAATTACAACTTCTGGCTTGAAATGGCCCCTTAACATTTAATTGCAAACAGAGCAACAGTTCTATGATGGGTTATTGTTAAATCCAAAGCCTAGGACAAACTTCGAAAGATGAGAAATCAGATGAGGTTTGAAATAGCTGATCCAAAATAGAATTTTAAAAAAATCAGAAAATGTTGAAATACATAATAGCCATTCATTTTTACAGGGACATTTTCATTTTTTGTCACATGGAATCATAAGTTATGTCTTAGTGCGAATCCCTGTTTAACTTCTATCAATATAGAATATAAGATCTTATAAAGAAAATTAGTATTTTGTGCATCTCAAACTACTTTGTTTTTTTTCTTTAAAAGGTGCAATTTTGAATTCATGTTTTAGGATTTAGTAGGCAGATGTTCCCTCTCCATTGCACAATGTCAACTTTTGAGCTACTGTTCATTTTCTTTAATCTACTCAGGACCACAGCAGACAGGATCTTAGCATCATATTTTAGGGTGGGCAGGATTCCTATTCATTATTTTATTTAGCTGTTATACTTTTCTATATTTTTAAAAGACTTGTATATATGCAGTAAACATTTTATACTCTTATACATATATTTCCTTTAACTTACCAGTGAAAATAATGAGTGACTATGTCATAACTTTGCTATCAATTTTCGGTATCAAGTAGTACAGGGGAGTTTTAATTATCAAAAGCAAGTTCAAAAACTTTGTGGAATATTCATTCTTACTATTTTCCTATTCCCTTCTCAATGTGCAAGAGCTGAATCCTGAACCTGGTACGAGATGACTTCTTGTGAAGATATCAAAGCCTTTGTTGGAAAACGCACAAATTGGAGGTCAAAATCATGAGTCCAAGGCAAGAAATGCAACAAGCCAGGAACAGAAGGAAGACATGTTGTTCCAGCAACTTCCTTCTCTTTGGGCAGGCTTAAATAGTTAATAGCCCCTCACAATGCTACCTTACAAATAGCCAGGCTGACTAACATTGTTCTTGTTGCCTCTCAGCCCTGTGCACCCTTGAATTGGGGAAGGGGATAACTCATTATCATCATCTCCACTGGCCATTGGCAACTGCCCTCATTCCCTGCCTGGAGCCTCAAGGCTATCTTGCTGCAGCTGCAACTCCCTGTGCCTGACTCAGCTGATTGCCCATTCAATCAGTCCAGCTACAGTTGCTCCATTGAGTTGGAGCCTGTTGCTTCCTGATCCACTTCTCCAACAATCCCCAAGCTCACTGCCCTGTCTCCCCTGTACATGCCAGGGACCAGTTTATCCCTTGACATGAGTGACACTGAATTGGTCACACCCACGCAGTCACATGACCACCAAGCTATGCCCACCCAGTAACATGACCACCAAGCCAAGCCCATCAAGCAAGCCACGCCCACAGAACCAGTAGTAAAACACAATTAATCCCACCACTGGCTCCAATCCTATTAAGCCTTTTATAAGGCCTTAAAAACATGACTATGTTTCTGGGCTTGGGTACTGGATGTGTTTAGGACTCTGTTTCCTGTCTCTGGTGATAATGGCTAAGTATCCTGCCCCTGTGTATATTTAATCTGTATGGTTTTAGTATTTTAGTGTTTTTACTGTTTTAAAATGTTTTTAGTATTTTTAATTATTATTTTTTAATTGTAAGCCGGCCAGAGTCATTGACAGAAATGGATGGCTATAGAAATTGAATAAATAAAATTCTTCGTGAAAATTTTTTTGTAATCTGTAACATTAACTTGAAACCATCTAATAAATTCTTTTTACAAGACTTTGATGAAAAGAAAGAGGAATTTGTAGCAGACCAGTGCCATCCTATGGCTAATGTTAGCTCTTCAAAGTAGGTCAGATTTGGCAACAGTGTATGAGCTACTGGAATTTTATTTTACTGTGATGGAGGTATATACTATTAAAACTCTCATCGTGACCTTTAACTAGGCGAAACAGTGCGTTCTAAGATTTTGAACCAAAGTACCTCAAATCAGTGGTGGGATTCAGCCAGTTTGCAACAGTTCAGGAGAACCATTTGTTAACTTTCTGAGCAGTTTGGAGAACCGGTTGTTGGAAGAAATCTCCTTCCAACAACTTTTTTGTTTTTCCCACTTTACAGGGCTAATCCTGTCAGGAAGGCAGGAAGGCAACATTCTGGTGTACCTCTGTGTCATTTCTAACCTAATCCTTATCTTTAGTGTCCTGCTTTAAATGTTTTCAGAAACTGCCTCTATGATTAAACCTTGTTACATTGTAACAACAGTTCTTGGCAATACACCCAGACTAGCTAGAGCAGCTTCTCTGAAGTGTTTTTTTTTTTTTTTTTTTGCTGGTACTTTTAGGGGCTTGACTTTTAAAAAAGCTTTTTACACTGCTTGAGGCATACTTTTGGCGTGTAATTCCAAGAGGTGGGGTGCAAGCTTAGCCCTCTGTCTGATTTTTTTTTTACTACCTTTCTGGGGACATGTGATCTTTCCTTAAATCTGGATGATTTCCTTAGGATATATGGGTGGAAAGGGGTGCTTCATCAGTTCACTAAGCACAGGAATCTCTTGTCTATGGGGATTTTCCACTCATCAAAGTCATGGTTGTCCCAAATGTGTTCTTTTCAAGAGTGTTGGAAGAAATATCCATCTGATTCCGTTCCAAGTGGGAAGAAAGACACTGGAAACCTGGAGGTTGATTGGAAAGATAGCTTATTGGTGAAAAGGACCACATGGGTGTGAGGTCCTGGACAGCTGACCAATTGGTTTGATGAGTACATGGATTTTTATACAGTTTGTTCGACAGCATTTTGCAATTTAGAGGCTTGTTTTGTGTATTTTGTTATTTAATTTTAATTAGTTTGTCTCGTGGAGGCTGGCAATGAAAGGCTGGAAGGGTTTTTAATCTTATTTAACAAATGTAATTAATCCTAGATGCTGTCTTCCTTGGGTTTTAATCCTGCCTTGAATGGATTACCAAATCTGCATTTTTAAAAGGTGACCTCAGTCTCTTTGGGGCTATTAAAAAAGACTGAGTCTGTTTCCTGCCTTTTAAGAGCATGTTTCTCTATTTCTCATTTAGGAAATATAATTTTCTGCCTTTTTAATATTTCTCAAAATATTTCATTCTTGGGGGGGGGGAACAGGTGCTAACGTTCTGCAAGAGGCAATTGGACTTTCTTGCTTACCAGAAAGTCCACTTGCCTCTTGAAAAAGTACCTTTGGGACAGGAACCTCTTTCATCATTTTGGAGTGGCCAAGGCTCATGATTACTCACTGATAGTAAGATTAAAAAAATATAGGAGGTAGGGGTGTGGATCCTTCCTATTGTTTTAATCTTCTCTCATGATAATATGGCTTAGTAACATGGGATCCAGGCTTGAAGTTTATTTAGATATCTGTGACAAGCTTGGGAGACTTAAACCTAGGTCCCCTTACACTTTGTTAATTTGTCTCTTTAGCAAGGCATTTTGTAGCCAAAATGTGCCCACCCACTTTCTAGAGAGCTTAAATGACCTTTCTGCTAAAGGGCTTCATTTTATGAGCAAGAGTTGGCTGCTGATAGTTATCACTGCTTTTTAACTATTTTAATTCCTCAAGGTGTTCTGGTAACCCTGCCTGATTTGTAACTCTGGCTTGCAAGTATTAATCATGAAAAGGAAGGTATTCAGACAGAATGGTTTAGATTTCCATGATGGCTGTGGCTCTTGTTGATCTTCAGTGTGTATTCCCCCATTTCTAATCTAATTATTGGTATTTATCTAATCTAATTATTGGCCTTTTGCAAGCAAAAAAGCTTTTTGTATTTCTGTACAGGTAATCCTTGATTTACAACTGTTCATTTAGTGACCAAAGTTACAATGGCACTGAAAAAGTGACTTATGACCATTTTGCACACTTACAACTGTTGCAGCATCCCCATGGTCATGAGAGCCCAGGCAAGGCGAAGCACCCCTTGACATGAGTGATGTCGAGTTGGCCACACCCACCCAATCACATGACCTAGCCACACCTATCCAGCTGGTCATTAGGACAGAGAACCAATTGTTAAATTATTTGAATCCCACCACTGCCTCAAATGGGCTAATTTACAGAATGTGTCCAAAAGCTGGTCCCCATGACTCTTGAGGGAATAACCTTTGGGAAACTTGTGGCTGCTTCGTTGCTACTGGCTATTTCTGGGCTGCTGCTGAGGTCATGTGATCTTCATTTCTTATATTCTTTGAGTTTCACAGCCAATTTGATAACCATAGAATATAGAATAACATGGTTGGAAGGGACTTTGAAAATCTTTTACTCCAGTCTGCTGTTTTAGTAGGAGACCCTATACCATTCCAGACAAATGGTTGTCCAATCTTTCTTGAAAATTTCTAGCAACAGAGCACCCACAATCAGGGGTAGGGCTCAAATTTCTTAACAACTAATTTGTGGCTGTGGCTTGGTGGTTCATGTGACTGGCTGGCCATGGCTTGCTGACTGGGCATGGCTTGGTGGTCATGTGACTGGCTGGGCATGCCTTGTATGTAAATATTATAAATATTTATGTAAATATTGAATTTTTTATAAAAAAGAGCAACTTTTACCTAAAAGAAGGCAAACCAGGCAGGCAGACTGAGTTGCTCACAGAAACATATATTCACGAAGATATCTATATTTCAACAGTCTGCTATATGAGTCTGTCACATAAAATTTGTTTGCAAGCAAACTCACAAAATTAACTCATAACACACCATGTATGTAAATATT
>BHFT01009051.1:0-13296 GCA_004320025.1 Laticauda laticaudata
AGGAGGAGGAGGAGGAGGAGGAGGAGGATTAATCAAATCCATCAAATTGTTTTCGATTCCTAGCAACCTGAATGAGATTAAATCTTCATACTATCTGTTCTGTTCACAACGACTTATGAAAATAATAACTATATCTTTATGATTATGACCATCAATCATTGTTGACCCTTGGTGATTACACAAATAAATTTTCTTCATGATGATCTGTCCTTAACAAGATCCTTCAATAATGAACTAATCACCACTGTAATTAACTCCATCCACCTTTCTACTGGTCATCCTTTTTTCCCTTCAAACTTTCCAAGTAATATAAACCCTTTTCTAGAAAGCTGGATATGTGTCCAAAGTTGGATCATTTGAACCTGGTCATTGTGCCTCAAGTGAAAACTCTGGGTTGATTTGTTCAATGATCTATTTCTTTGATCCATTTCTTTGAAAGCCACAATACTCTTTCTATCCTGCTTCTTCATACTCCAACTTTTCCTTCCATAGATTGACATAGATAAATACCATGGTTTTCATGATTCTGATCTTTGTAGGCATAGACACATATATAGGAAATGACCATGCCGAGCTCAAGGGTCATCAGTTTGGAGTCTTCTATATGTACACTTCTTAGGTAAGAGACTGAAGTCCAGCCCCTCTTGAAGTCTGTTGACTTTTATCTGAACCATTCTCCTTTAACCCTTAGCAGATCAGATTTTTATGAATAGGTAGCATGGAATAAACTCATAGTGCCTTCAGAGCTTTTGCTGGCTCCTAACTTCTTGCACCCAACAATATCAAACATTCCAATATCTTTTCCATGGCTGTGCTAGGAGGTTTTTTTGAATGGGCATGATGACCTCTGCTGTTTTTCTGGTTCTTCTAGATACTCTGCATTTGTCACAAAGAGTTCTGGTTTAACCAACACAACAAGGATAATGAGATCCTTTCTTTCCTTCCATTCTTTTGATTTATGATAAACCACCTGCTTGTCTTCAAAAATGACAGCAATGACACAAAAAGGAAAAGTCTCACATCAGAAACAGCTGATAAACCAGTCTGAGAAAGCAAATAAATATCCTTGAATTTTCAGTCTTTTCATAGGCTGGCAGATGAAACTTCTGCATGCAGACGTGAGACGGATAGTTTGTCATCCCTCCCTAGTCTTTATTCAAAGATTTCAAAAAGCTTGACCAGTATCCCCCTCTTTTGAGTCAATCATGAATTTGGAAAGCATAATGCTTCAGGGATGCTTCTAAAACAGACATTATATTTACCAACACTGAAGCCTCGTTTTGTGATCAGAGCTGTACTGGTATAAAAAGTGAAAAGTTTTGGCCATAGCATTACTTCGTACAGATCCCTGCTGAGGATAAATGCTTAATTACTTCATGCAAAGGCTCTCTGTGAAATTCTCTTGTCAGTTTCTTTTCTCACAGGGTGGGTCATTAATTCATTGTTATCTTTCATTGCAAATTAATTTCTTAATAATTAAATATTGTTTAAAGACTATTAAAAAGCTCCATTAGAGCAAGTCTACATTATCACTGAGAATCTTTTATGAACATTTTGAGAAAGAGTAAATAGTGCCCCTCAGCTGTTTTTTCTTTAACTAAATTGTACAAAAATGAATAATTATTCTGCATTTGTTGCTGAACTAAAAGGGCCAGCATCCCTTACTATGTTCCTAATGAGCTTCTGGGTAGTGTCAGCACAGAGACTTATATAAGAAGGTTTGCACTCTTTTAGAATCAACTCTTTAGCCCGGGGTGACAAACTTGTGGCCCATGGCCCAGATGCATCACACGCTGGCCACACCCACCCCTAGTTTAGCAAAGGGGGGGAAGTCACAATATGTCATATGATGATAATGTGACAATGAGAGTTTGACACCACTGCTTTAAACAGTCAGTTTAATTTAATGGTTAAGACAGCAGGCTAGAAACCAAGAGAGTTCTAGTCTTACCTTAGGCACTAAGCCAACTTGATGTTCTTGGATCAGGACTCCCTCTCATCCCTAGCAAGGAGACAATGACAAACCACTTCTGAAATATTCAAGGAATCAACAAAAATTCAGGGAATCAACACTGACTTGAAGGCAAAAAACAACAACAATGAAACTAGAATCATCTCCATATCACCTAGTTCTCGTATTTATTCAGAAGTTGAGCCAATTTATTTCTGGCTCAGCTGCCACACACCTGAAATTGTACTAATGGTGATCTTTCAGTTCAACATGCTGACACCTCACAGAATTAGTAGCCAGGCTATTCTAAAGGTTGGGGCAAGTGAAATGAGACTCAGCAGTTTCCAGGTCAGAGATGACCATTACATAAACACATAACATTTACTTTGTTTCAAGCAACCATGCACTGTGTTAAATGGAAAGGATTGGAAGGAGACACCTAAATGCTTAAATTTCTAAAAGTGTAACAGTATTTTACATTTTATCATTAATAATGGGTGTTGGATATGGCTGCATTCTCATTTGCTGCAAAGTTTTTAATGGAGCCAAGCTAGGTCAGACTTTTCTCTCAGCTCAAATGGAGTATCAAGATAAGTCATGAAATGACAGAAAATCTGTGATTTATTGCCAAGCTAGGTTCTCATTAGCCAAAATGCTTACTTTACTCCATTGCTTGGATCCGGCATTAAAGCCAATCTCTCCATTTCTTCCCCATAGAAGTTCAGCAACCATAGCATCATTCAAAGTAAGAATAGAGGTAGGGTAGGGTAGGATAGGGTAGTGTAGAGTAGAGTAGAGTAGAGTAGAGTAGAGTAGAGTAGAGTAGAGTAGAGTAGAGTAGAATAGAATAGAATAGAATAGAATAGAATAGAATAGAACACAACAGAACAGAAAAGTTGGAAGGGACCTTGGAGGTCTTCTAGTCTAAGCCCTTGCTTAGGCAGGAAACCCTACACCATTTCAGATGAATGGTTGTACAATTTCTTCATGAGTCTTCGAAATGCATCAGAGGGATAATATCTTAATGGGGTTTATCCTCTCATAGCCACCACTGTGTTTTTGGGGAAAAATACATTATAGGGTCAGGATAAGTGTTCACCAAATTACAACTTCTTTCTCTTTTGTAAGAATAGGTGCAAAAGAGTTTGTAATTCCTGGGGCAAGGCATTATTTTGGGCACATATAGCTGGAGCCCTTAGTCATTTCTTAATGTCCCAGGCAGCAAATGTCAATGTTTTCTTTTAAAATGCTTTCTAGATATTGGTGAATAAAAATTGTAGGGTGAGGGATTGCCCAGTATCCAGATAATGGCCTCTTCCCTTTTTGCAAAGCCCTCAAAATGTGATTTTTCTAGCAAATTTGGTGATCCTATGGGGACCCTGTGAGATAGTCGTATGTCTGTTCCAAAGGTGCGTTGTTGATTTTCTTTGTCTTTTTTCAAAAGACACTGGACTTTTGTTTTCTTTGAAAATGTTTCACTTCTCATCCAAGTTTCTCATCATCATCAGTTCTACCTTCTTGGATGAGAAGTAAAACATTTCCAAATTGGGGTCAGGGGAGTGGAACAAGAAAGTCCAGTTGCCTTTTGAGAAAACCTTTGTGACAACCATGACCTGAATGATTGAGAATCTCCATAGACATAATTGTAATATGTCAGATGATGATTATTCTCCCACAATCTTAGCTTTTTATTCATGTTTCATTGTTTTAAAATTGCTGGCATTGTCTTAATCGTTGCAGTGTTGGTAGATCACTCAGAGAACATTATGTGAGGAGGGAGGCCATACAATTAGCGAAGTAAATAAACCATCTACTGTTCCTAACTCCTGTGTTAGAAAAATATTCCAAGTCCTTCAATGAACAGTCCATCCTTTTTATTTGTTCTAATTCAAAAAACTTCATTCCTTTTCAAAGTTCTTCCATCAGTGAGAATTTTAAAATATTTTTAGTATTTATATGATTTGTCAATCACTTACAAGATACAGGTATAAGAATAAACATAGTTTTGAATACATGAGTTAGATACTTATAAGAAAAATAAAAAGAAACTTAGATCCTTGATCCACTTAATTGAGCTACAAATATCACTGTTTTGTCAGTGTTGCAAGCAACAAAAGAAAGAGAAGAATAAAAATTGAAATGTAACACTTAGAATTTATTGTGATGCATTTCTCTCTCACACACAACCTCCTTCCAAATGCTATCTCTGAAACGAAGGCCTATAAACCATATTAAGAATGTGTGTTGTCTTTTCAGGAATGAAAAGTTCTTTTAAATCACCATGAGGTAGTCTCTTCAAATGTCCTCGAAGGATGACAAATCCTGTGGAAGGAAGAAAGAGGCTATACAGTAGAACAGGCCTGCTGTTTCTTGTGCTGAAGTCAGAAGAAAATGCCAAATGGGAAGGAATATAACTCTCTGAGACTATTTAAGATTCCAATAGAATGACTATGCCTGCATTCCAATTTTCTTCCCAATGCACAAAAAGTCCAAAAAAAAGTATCTGAGTGTCAGAAAATCACCAATGTGACCAGATTCTTTGACAAATAGCAATTTATTTAGTCCACCCTTGAGAAACTGAAGAGCTATTCTTACAAATGTTGATACTGCTGTAACCGAAAGATTAGAAAAAGATTGCAGATTTCTTTTCGGCTAAATACAATCCCAGCCATCTCTAAGAACCACAAATGAAAACAATTTATTGGAAGCCATAATTGTTTGTGTGAATGATGGTTAGGCGGTGAGGACACATTAGGAGTATGACTCTTCTTTTCAAAATTTGTTTTTGATTAGATTGCATTTTAAGGCATTTTTCATATGCTTGCCATTTAAATGAAATGAGATGATGAATTCCTTGGTGAAGTTTTGTACAGATATTTCATCTGCCATTTTTAAACATCTACTGTTTTACGTTTGCATTTGTTATGATTTTTTACTGAGGGGAAAAATATCCAAAGCAGAAAAAGATAAAAAATGTGCTCAAACAGAGGTTGACTCTTGCTGATTATCACAGTTTTTTATTCCTTGTTAAGTTCATCCTATCACCCCTCATTCAGCTGTTATTTGAGCTACAATATGCTTTTTTATTTCTAGTGCAGTTCTTTTCATGATTGTGTCTTTGTTTCAAATTTAAAGGAGGAATGTTTACAAAGCACACATTTTCCCATCAGATGGATAGACAAATAATATTAATGATTATTCTCAAAGTCCATGATGGATATGCAGAAGAGATGTCTTTACAGCTTTCTTCTTTCTTGTTTATTGATTTATTTACATAAATAAATAAATAAATAAATAAATAAATAAATAAATAAATAAATAAATAAATAAATAGAAATATATCACATGATGCCACTGTGACAACATGAGTTTGACACCCCTGGACTAGCAGGACACTTTCTATGTTGCATCGAGAGGGGCAGGCAGAGACCCTATAGATACTGTCTGTCTATAGCAGTGTTCCTCAACATTGGCTATTTTAAGATGCATAGACTCCATGTATGGAGTCTATGGACTGTGCAGTGTGAATCATCTTACACTGTCCTTTTGCCCCTTTTCCTCTACCTATTCCTATGCTTTGGGAAACTCCATTTAGAAATAATGGTCACTGCTTTAGCAACTTTGAATAAACCTACAATGCTGGTGAAGTACTGATACATAGAATGTTTGCTAGTCTGAAACAAAAGCAAGGAACATATTACCATGCATGGTGCACATGCCCTGTAATGAGAAAATACTGGATAAGGACAAATGGATAGAAGAAATAATTAAACAGCAAATTGAATTAAGACGAGAGACTTTTCTATTAGGTATATAATAATGGGGAAATGTGATAAGAAAATAGAATATCTAATGCTACCTTTATTAATGGCAGCAACAATAACTTATGCACAGAATTGGAAAATGATAGCATGCCATCAGAGGAAAATGTGATAAGAAAAATACTAGTGTGCGCTGAGATAGATAGATATGTTGACTATGGAGATAAAGGATTATTATTTGATGTGGAATGTACTATATGATTGGCTAAATAATAGACAGAGTTGTATAGAGAAGATGACAATAAGATAATTAGGTAAAAGTTATAATGAATGAAGATAGATTAAGCAATATAGACAAGTATATAGATTTATGTAAGATTTATGTAAAAGTGTATATACCATATAGATAGTTAGGATTTATGTAAAAATATGTATACTGTCACAAAAGCATTGTAATGAATGGAAATGATGTTGTATATAAGAAAAATTGTTTAATAAAAAATATTTATATAAAAAAGAATGTTTGCTAGTCTGCTCCATGCTTGCATTTCTATACACCTGTGTTGCTTGTTAAAAAAAAGTAATGGTTCAGTCACACAGATATGACCACTATCTTGACTTTTTTAAAAAATCCACTCTTGTGGTCAACCCTGTGTAGTCCCACCATAAGCATTAGGCCAGCTGTCTGACCTTGGGCCTGGGTTTTGGGTTTGTATACCATGTCATTTTGTATATTATATAACTGTACAGTGTTAGAATAAATACATAAATATGTAAATTTTTGTTCTACCCCATTTTTGTGAAGTACTATAACTTTTTTATAATGCAATTCCTGATATGTCTTCAGCCCACAGGAAAGGTATGCAGTGCTGTACTAACAGGTGTGGGTTCTGTGTTTGTAGTCTTCCTGAGAAGTGTGGTTTCTCTCTGGGTATGTGTGTGTATGTTTGCAAAGCACTGAATTTTAAAAGGCACTGATGAAATTGTTGGAATATTCAAACACTACCCTGCAGTGACACCAAGAGGTAGAAAACCATATGCTATATCATTTTACTGAATTATGTCGAGGATTGGACATGCTAAATCTGACTGCTGGCATCTGACTTTGACCATTTGTAGGACACACCAATTCTTTTATTAGTGGTTCTTCTTATATCACACTATTTCTTTCTGCCAGTATCCCACATACCAAAGATCCCCAATTCCAACTCTGGCATCTCCAAATTAAAGAGTAATCAGATAGCCAGAAATGGAACATATTTCTGGCAGGAACTCCTACAGAAATCCAGCAACAGTTACAATAACTGATACTTGCTTTAATGAATCTGAGGAGTTTTCAGGTAACTGATGATATTTCTTCATGTGTATATGTATATAACCTCTTGACTGAGTGTGACAAACTGGAATTTAGCCATGTCTTCTTTCTGGCTGGTCAAGTATCAAGGTTTCTATACAGAAGCCCCCAAAATGCTTTGTGTTGGCTTGTGCTTGCTTTGTTGATATGGTAAGCAAAGCTAGTTTAGTTGTCATGGGAAGGTTCTTATTGGTGATGGGAGAGAAGACAGAAGTTGAGCTGGTATCAGAGATGGTCTTACAATCATCAGACAACTCTGAGAGAATTAATGGGAAAATTGGAATTGATTTGTTATTGTTCAGTCACTAAGTCATGGCTGGCTGTTTGTGACCCTATGGACCACAAAATGCCAGGTCGCCTGTCCTTCACTGTCTCTTGGAGTCCTTCCAAACCCATACCCCCTGTGTCAATGACACTATTTAACCATCTCATCTTCTGCTGTCCCCTTCTTTTTTTGCCTTCAATCTATCCCAGCAACAGGGTCTTTTCCAATGAGTCCTCCTTTCTCTTTAAGTAGCCATAGTATTTGAGCTTCAGTTTCGATAGCTGTCTTGTCAAAGAACAATCAGAGTTGATTTCCTTTAGGATTGACTGATTTGATCTCTTTGCCACCCAAAGGACTTTCAAGAGTCTTCTCCAACAACACAATTTGGAAACAACAGTTCATTGTGCTCAGCCTTCCTTATGGTCCAACTCTCACAGTCATGAATTATGACTAGGAAAACCATAACTTTGACTATAGAAACTGATATATTGACTGTTAAATGAAATGGAGTTAAGCAGTTATGGCTGTTGAAGGTTTGTGGTTTTAATAAAGGACATTTTGGTTGGAAAATGTTGAGTAAGGATAGGACAATATTCCGAGTACTGGTAGTTCAAGAGCAAACCTGGAGAAATTTGTTGAAGCAAAGTATGGGATGTGAATTGAGAGAAAGGCTGAAGAGGACAAAGTATCCCTGGATATAATCTTCCCCATTAAAATAATCCCCAGGGATCAAAAAAGATGGGAATTCAAAGTATTATTGCACATAGACCAAAAAAAAAAAATTCTTACCTTCCTGAGAAAGAAAATTGTACCCAATCTCTATCAGCCCTTCCTTAAGTCTAAAATTAGGAAACAGGTAGGTTTAAAAATAGAGTAACTCAGACATAAATTAATCCCACATTATAAATGGCAGATATTACTTTCGAGTTTAGACTATTTTGAAACAGGAAAAAAATGTCTTTGCTTGCAATTTAAACTACTTAGAGTTAAGGCTTGGTAATGGAGAATTCTTGACAGTGGAATGCAATGCAAATAGTTTGTTTTCAAAACAAGGCATTAAAAAATGCCTCATGCTTCCTAGTTTAATATGACTTTTAAATATAAGGATTAAGCAATTCAAAAGACTTTTCTTTGCATTGTCTCATTTATGAGATCATATAAACTGGCTGGTTGTTCCGGTCACACTTAATTGATGAAATGAATTCATATTCCACTATTATCTCATGGCTCTCTGCAATGTAGAAAATATGAAAATACCAAAATCATCAATACCATCATCATCCATTGCAAACTGAAAACACCAACACTATGAAGTGAAAATATACACCAACTAAATTAGAAGAGAATATTTGTAGTTCAGGGTTGAACTGTGTGGTTCTTGATGCTCTCTGACCTTGGTTAATTTCTTGCAGATATTTCATTATCAAACAAGGTACTGGTTTCATCAGTACTAGTAGGAAGGGGTGAGTAAACCCCACTCTCTTATTAACATTGATGAGGTTACATCTACAAGAAAACAACCAAGCTCAGAGAGCACCAAAGACCCCACAAAAGCTAAATTGGTAACCATAATACTATAAATATGAAGTAAAAGATGGTATTTTAGATAAATATCACAGGAACATTCTAGAAAATCTCAAGTTTAATAACCTTCTGAAAATCATCAAAGAGGAGATTAACCTGATCTACCAGCATTGACACTGAGAAGCATTTGTCAATCCTGAAGCTGACCTGACTGAAGCCATTTTTGACAGCTTCACACTGGAACTGAGGGATAGGGAGTGAGGATTTGAGTTAGTTGGGATTCTGTAGCCAAAACAAAATATTTTCACTTGGGAACCAAGGACATTCTCACATCTGGTCAGAGGAAGGTGGAGTGATGTCACCCAGCAGCCAGACCATGGCATGTTTGGACTATGTGGCTGATAGTTTTGAAAAAGTGGGGAAATATTTACTTTTAATGAAGTGGAAACTGCAAAAGTCTCCAGAGTTGGATTTCATCAGATTTGTGCCAATATGATATAACCAATAAAGCTATTCCTCGAGGAATTCTACCTGCCTTGGAGTTTTGCTTGATATGGATCTATTACTTCAAAACAGGACACATTACATTTTAGCCTCAGCTCTCTTGGAAGTATGAGATGATGATGTTCTCCTTCAATGTTTCTAACAGGTTGGATTGATACATATTGTAGGAGACACTCTGTGGGTGTTTTAGCATCTTTAAAAATATCTGCTGTTAAAACTTTCAGTGCATGAGAGCTTTAAAGGAGCTTCAAAGGACCCCCAGGAACTTTTCATTGTATCTTTCTGAGTTAGGTGAATTCACAGAAATATGGTGCATTCATGATAAACTTTACCAATAGTATTTTGAGAACAATATGTCTAATATGATAATACCATCCTGGCTTTGACATCTAAAATTGTGAGAAATTTGTGGCTCTCCATTTTTCAATTCAGAATCCCATAATCCTATAGTTTTTTCTTGTGATCTGGCTTAGAAATTTTGAGCTTCTTATAAGTACAGGAAGTGACATTTTTGGAGTATAGGAGATCACCTTTGAAAACTTTGATTCATCTAGCTTGGCATCATTGAACACAATTGGCTATGGCCATCCAAGATTTCAAGCAGTTTTCCTATCTCTTATCTGAAGACAACCTGCATGAAAACACACATTCCATCAGCTTCCCAGATTTCTGACTTCTCTTACTCAGCAGAACTTACAATGCCAATTGTGTAGCAGTGATGACCTCATCTCATTACTTTCATCACTGTCCTGTTTTGGTTCAAAAACAGCTGCCTTATTTGTAGCAAAGCAAAAAAATAACCCATTATCCCTGTTTGTGAGTAAGCAATACATTGCAAATAATTTAGCCCCCTCTCTTTGAAAACAAGCCAACTTTTAAAACTTCACCTATTCTAATAGCGCATACATACACACACATACACACAAACAGGCCTGAGCATATGTCATTTCAGCAGCCCTCACCCTGTCAAAATGCCCCTTAGCAGAATTCTTTCTCCTGGTTGGAAACAGCCATAGCTGCAGCAGTGAATGTTCAAGTTGTTAGACAGCAAGTATTTTTGGGGGAGATGACAGCTGGCTTGTCAGATGTTAATGCTAAAGCACTTGTGTTTGTACGTTACAACAATAATGTGTTGAGCTTTTATTTCTGCATTAGTGTATACAGGGCCAGGACTGTGAAACTGCCTCCTAAAGGCTGTAGGAAAAACAAGACGAGTTTGTAATGCTTTCATTCATATTACTACAATACCGCTCCATGTAAATTATCCGTGTTTCCATTTTTGTTTGTATCACCCAGCATTTTCTTGACAGAAACATCTGCTGCCGAAGAGGAAATTTAGTATTAACTATTTGGAGGATAATTATTTTATTTTATTTATTTTGATTTGTCAGTCGCTTACAAGATAATAGGTATAGGAAATAGTTATGAATACATGAAATGGGTACATATAAGAAAAATAAAAGAAACAATAGGACAGGGACAGTAGGCATGTTGNAATAGTAGACAGTCTAAGGTTAAAATTTTGGGGGTTTGGGGAAGAAACCACAGAGTCAGGGAGAGTATTCCAGACATTGACCACTCTGTTGCTGAAGTCGTATTTCCTGCAAACAAGTTTGGTGCACTTAACCTTGAGTTTGTATCTATTATGTGCTCTTGTGTTGTTATGGTTGAAGCTGGAGTATTCATTGACCGGTAGGACATTGCAATGTATGATTTTATATACTATACTTAGATCAGACCGAAGACGGCATAATTTAAGGTTACCTAAAAGGAAATATTTGAGTAGAAATGCTGGTCATGGTGGTATTGATTGGCATGAAAACTTTCCAAAGAATTACAAATAACTTTTTTAAAAAAAGATAAACAATATAACAGATAATAGAATAACAATGTTGGAAGGGAACCTTGGAGGCCTTCTGATCCAACCCCTGCGAAACTAGGATATCCTATACCATTTCAGGCAAGTAGCTGTCCACTCTCTTCTTAAAAGTCTCCAGGGATGAAGAACCGACAAATTCTGGAGGCAAGCTGTTCCACAGGTTAATTGTTCTCTCTGTTAGGAAATTACTCCTTAGTTCTAGGTTGCTTCTCTCCTTCATTAATTTCCATCCATTTTTTCTTGTCTTGCATTCTGGTGCTTTGGAAAATAGGTTTTGACCCCTATTTGTATAGTTTGTAGTTTAATTTTATTGTTTTTTATGGTTGACACCGTAAATATACGTGCATGACTTTATCATTATTAAGCACGCTACATAGAATACTGTTTGACAAAGAAATGTACTTCCATTTTTCCTAACCAATTCATTGATGGTGAGAGAGGCCTGGCTTTTAAATTTGATTTCTAGGCATAAGAGAATTTTGAAGAAATTATTGATGAAACTTTATTGGGTATGAATATGCAATGAAGTGGTCTAACTGTCCTATTTCAATGGGCAATAATTTCTCCGACAGTTTCACGGTTTCCCTATTTTACCACATTTCTACTACGTTCCAAAGAAGTTAGTCTCCTATAGCTTTTTCAACAGTGGGAGAGTGATTTGACTGATTGAGTGAGTGAGTGAGTGAGTGAGTGAGTGAGTGAGAGACTATCATTCAGTATCAAATTATGGGTACTCCATTGCTGGGGGCCTTCAAGAAAAGATTGGAAAATCATTTGACCCAGACAAAATAAAGTCTTCTGCCTTGGGCAAGGGATTGGACTAGAAGACTCTGAGATCTCTTCTAATCCTATGATTCTATTATTCTATGCCTATGAATCCTTAAATCAGTGTCCATTCTTAGCAACCATATAGATAGATCTCTTCCACGGTGGACTCTTCCGTGGAAGAGATCTATCTATATATTTTTAGGATCTGTTTATCCTAAACAGATAATTAGGATTATCTGTTCCTAATCTGGTCTATCAGATTTGGGTTGATTTGTTTGATGATCCATCAGTTTGTTTTCTTGGCTGTGCACTCTATTCTCAGGAGTCCTCTCCAACACCAACATTCAAAAATGTGAATATTCTCCTATCTTGCTTTTTCAAAAAACAACTTTCTCTTCTGTAGGTTATCACAGGGAATACCATTGCTTCTCTACTTTGATCTTCATTGGGATAGAAACATCCTGATATCTGAAAAAATTCTCATTTTACAAGAATTTAATAGCCGCAATATCAATACAGCATGCTAGTTTGCAGTATATTCTTTAACTGCTTGTTTCTTTAATGCTGATGATTGAGCCTAAAAGACAGGCACTATCTATTAATTTCATATCTTAATTATCAATTATGCTGTTGAAAAAGCTCTCATCCTCTGAAGAAAGTCAGAGAAAACCTCCATTTAATTTCTCTACTCATGAATTTGATGGCAATTTCAAATAGGTAATTCCTTTGTCTAGCACCACTTAATGATAAAAAAAATGAGCTGATCATTGATTTCCAGTCTCCTGGGAACTACTTAAAATTTCTTATGTATGAAGGAATCTCTAAATGCTTATGTCAGATTTCCTACGAATCACAGAGAATATGACAGAAGTAGCCCTGACCAAGTTCTTAATTATTTCCTTACAATTTTGCAGAATGAATTAAGAATTAGGAGATAGCAGGCTGAGGACTGCCCTGTGGATGGAATAATCAATATTTTTTTAAAAGATTATATATTTACACAGATAAGTGTGACTAAGTGTGAAACATGAAGGAGGCAGGTGAATGGTCTTCTTATTATATCTATCTATCTATCTATATCTATCTATATCTATCTATATCTATCTATATATCTATCTCTATCTCTATCATCTCTATCTCTATCTATCTATCTATCTATCTATCTATCTATCTATCTATCTACCTATCTATGTTTTTTTAAGCTTTCGCGAGCACTTACATGTGTGCTGTTCAGCTTCCTTCGGGTATTATCCCACGTCATTGTAGTGCTTTCAAAGTTGTAGCAACGTT